>CAIGQZ010032222.1:11451475-11468680 GCA_903798205.1 Danio tinwini | reverse complement strand
GAGTGTATATATGTGCAGATAGTTGATAGTACAGAGTCATGCTCAGATTCTTTCTGCAACTCCTCCCAGGAGACAGCCGATTGCAAAGGTGCATGGAGCATCTGAATTAATTCTGGCTCTGCATCGTTACTGCTTGGTGAGTCTGCTGTTTTGGGTGCAGTAATAGATGTGGATAAAAGATCCGCTACCACATTGTCCCTACCTGGTGTGAATTTCAGCTGATAATCGTACTGTCTCAGCCCCTCACCCCATCTGTGTAGGCGCAGAGGTTTATGACCTGAGCCGGAAGCTGATAAATGTCGTGAGCACCAGATGATCTGTGCGGAGGGTGGATTTTGTTAGTTCATATAGATTGCCAGATGACGCATAGTTGGTGCGAGGGATCGTACTCCGTATTTGGACGACACATACCACTTATTCTAATGACTACTTGTCACTTTTACAAAAATGCTGGTAATTCGTTGAAATCGGCCCTAGGCTGCGAATGGACGCCTTCGGGGGTGCCCAAGAGCTTTGTAGGCCACTCCCGGGTCCTCCTTGGTGCCCTCAAGTGCCTATTGGTCCCCCTGACTACCATTTTGTCCACAAAGTGCATATATGTCCCCCTGAATGCCTATTGATCCCCCCTCCTCTTCCTCATTGTCCGCAGGGTGCCTATTGATCCCCCTGACTGCCTATTTATCACCCTCCTCTTCCTCATTGTCTACTGAGTGCCTATTGATCCCCCTGACTGCCTATTGTCTACAAAGTGCCCGTTTAGGCCACAGGAGTCTTTTCGGTCCCAAGTGAGTAGCGAAACCACAAGTTTGGGGCCGAATGGTCCCTTAGGGGCCGAACAGCTGAGCGTCCCACGTTTAACTTATCCCATTCATTTTCACAGGTGTTTCGTGGACAGGGCCCGATTGGCCCCAAACTGACATATGCAGCCTCCAGAGTTCCGCGGTCGCACCGGCTAATTTGCTCAAAAAAGGCCCCCATGATCGCAAACCACCTATGGAGTTTCCATAGAAATAAGCTGCAGGTGGGACGTTGGCTCCCGAGAGGTCAAAAGGTCAGAGGGCCCCGAAAATCAGCACGGGGATCGTAGAGGGGCCCCTGACACGAGACCTAGAGTGTCGGGCCACAGATGGCTTCTATGTAAATGGGAGCATTGACATTGCCCGATCGGCCCCAAACTGACATATATGTTGCGTCACAGGCTCCTGATGCAAGCCCCCGAGTACCGCTGGGTAATTTGCTCAAAAAAGCCCCCCATGACCGCAAACCACCTATAAAGTTTCCATTGAATAAGTCGCACGTGGGATGTTGGCTCCCGAGAGGTCAAAAGGTCAGAGGGCCTCAGAATTCTGAGTGGTGGTTGTGCAGGGGCCCTCAACGTGACACCTCAAATTTCAGGGCCCCAGACGGTTCCATGTATGGTTTATAGCGTGCCAAAAAAATTCACCTCAAATACAGAAAGTGCTTCAATACAGTCTTGGAGACTCTGTGCGCAAGAGGTCTGCATGAGAAACTTGGGCTGCGGAGTCAATTAAGAGTTGCATTCGAGTGAGGCGCTTGTGCTCCTAGTATGGTGTTCGAGGGCCCCTAGGCTGCCAGCAGGCCAAGTTTGGAGCCCCTCAGACCCCCGGGGGCCGATCCGGGGCTCATGACACGTGTAACTTATTCCATTCATTTGGTAGGTGTTTCATGGACAGCGCCCGATCGGCCCCAAGCTGACATACATATTGCGTCACGGGCCCCTGATGCAAGCCCCTGAGTTCCACAGTCGCACTGGCTAATTTGCTCAAAAAAGCCCCACATGACCGCAAACCACCTATGGAGTTTGCATTGAAATAAGCTGCACGTGGGATGTTGGCTCCCAAGATGTCAAAAGGTCAAAGGTCCCCAGAATTCAGCGTGGTGGTTGTGCAGGGGCCCCCAATGTGATACCTCAAATTTCAGGGCCCTAGACGGTTCCATGTATGGTTTATATCGCGCCAAAAAATTAACCTCAAACACAAAGTTATTCAAGAGACAGTCTTGGAGTACATGGATGAAAAAGGCCTGCCTGAGAGATTTTGTCTGCGGTGCCAATTAAGAGTTGCGTTTGAGTGAGGCACTTATGCTCTCAGTATGGTGTTCGGGGGCCCCTATGCTGCCAGCAGGCCACATTTGGAGCCCCTCTGACCCCCGGGGGCCAATCCAGGGCCCATGACACATGTAACTTATTCCATTCATTTTGGTAGGTGTTTCGTGGACAGCGCCTGATCGGCCCCAAACTGACATATATCTTGCGTCATGGCCCCTGGGGCAGCCTCCAGAGTTCTGTGGTTGCACTGGCTAATTTGCTCAAAAAAGGCCCCCATGACCGCGAACTACCTATGGAGTTTCCATTGAATAAGTTGCACGTGGGATGTTGGCTCCAGAATGATCAAAAGGTCAGAGGGCCCCGAAATTCAGCATGGGGGTCGTACAGGGGCCCCCGACACAAGACCCAGAGTGTCATGCCGCAGATGGCTTCTGTGTAAATGGGAGCGCTGACATTGCCCGATTGGCCCCAAACTGACATATATGTTGCGTCATGGGCCCCTGAAGCAAGCCCCTGAGTTACGCGGTCGCACTGGGTGATTTACTCAAAAAAGCCCCCCATGACCGCGAACCACCTATGGAGTTTCTATTGAATAAGTTGAAGGTGGGACAAGGCCGTCCAGGGGGGTCAAAAGGCGGAGGACCCTCAACTTTGGCCCAGAGCACACCCGCTGGCCCCCGCAGGTCCTTTGCAAGTGCTTAATTGGCTGAGCGGGGGAGGGGCGGATGGGATAATTTTCTCTGATTATTTCTTTCCGATATTTTTTCAAGTGCTTGCCCTGTGCCGAGGGGTACGGAATTGGAATAGGGGGTGCACGGGGCTGTGACGAGACAGCAGTCGAAGCCCCCACGGTTTTGCGCCAAAATAAAGGTCCCTTTGACTGCTTAAACAAGAAGGTCCCACGTGCAGCTTATTTGATAGGGCCCGCGTAGGCTTTCCGTGGACAGTGCTTCTTTAGGCCACAGATGCAATTTGGTGAGTTCTAACGTGGAAGACACTGCTGAATAGGGACTCCTGACCCCTCTGCTCCCCCGAATGAACCCCAAAATCATTCTTGCTGTAAATGGTGACTCTTTACCAGGGTGTCCACGGACAGCCTACCTAGGCCTAGTCAAATTAGCCACAGATGGGATCTTTTTTCTTGATCCGTCCGCTCGAGCCGCACAACCTCAAAAAGTGCCAAAAAAAGCCCATGGTGGTGGATATGCAAGTCCCCCTGGGGCACCTTCAGGCATCGAAATGTTGAAATTCCATTGTCCAGGAACAGCTTATTTCATAGAATGGGATAGATTGTACGTGGGATGTCCAGATCTCGGCTTCTGGACACAGCAGCGAGCCCAAACCTGCGGTTTTGCTCTAATCTGGACACTTCTCCAAATTCACCCCCTGGACAGGGCATGCCCAGATTAGAGCAGGAAGGAAGGTTTCAGCTGGAGAGGCCTTGTAGAAGCTGAGATCTTGTCATCCCACCTGCAATCTATTCCATTCATAAAAATAGGTTGTTGCTGGACATTGGAATTTCGAGGTTTTAACACCAGGGGCAACTCAGGGGAAGCTGAGGATCCCCCTCCACGGGTTTGTTTGTGGATCCGTTGAGGTTTGACCACTTGGGTGGACGGAGCAGTTTAACATCCCACTTGTAACTTATTTGATGGGGCCCGCGTAGGCTGTCCATGGACAGTGCTTTTGGAGGCCACAGAAGCCGTTGGGTGAGCTCTGACGTGGCAGACACAGCTGGACGGGGATTTCTGACCCCTCTGCTCTACTGAACGAACCTCAAAATTGTCCCTGCTGCGAACGGTGACCTTTTCCCGGGGTGTCCACGGATAGGCTACCTGGGCCTGGTCAGATAAGCCACAGATGGGATATTTTTTTTATCTGTCCACTCGATCCGTACAACCTCAAAAAGTGGCAAAAAAACATGGAGTTGGACGTGCAAGCTCCCCGGAGGCACCTCCAGGCGTCAAAGCGTTGAAATTCCACTGTCCAGGAACAGCCTATTTCATAGAATGGGATAGATTGTACGTGGGATGTCCAGATCTCGGCTTCTGAACACAGCAGCGAGCCCAAACCTGCATTTCTGCTCTAATCTGGACACGCCCTGTCCAGGGGGTGAGTTTGAAGAAGATTGGAGAAAGTAGAAAACTTTGCTCAAAAACTTAACCCTTAGAGGTTTTTTGAGTCAGATTTTCAAGTTTCTCCAAACTTCTCCAAATTCACCCCCTGGACAGGGCATGCCCAGATTAGAGCAGGAAGGCAGGTTTCAGCTAGAGAGGCCTTGTAGAAGCTGAGATCTTGACATCCCACCTGCAATCTATTCCATTCACAAAAATAGGTTGTTGCTGGACAGTAGAATTTCAACATTTTAACACCAGGGGGCAACTCAGGGGGAGCTGGGGATCCCTCTCCATGGGTTTGTTTGGGGATTCGTTGAGGTTTGACCACTTGGGTGGACAAAGCAAGTAAAACATCCCACGTGTAACTTATTTGACAGGGCCCAGCGTAGACTGTTCATGATGGACAGTGACTTTTTAGGCCACAGAAGCCCTTTGCAGAGCTCTAACGAGGACAAAACTGCTAGACAGACATGCCCCAGGTGGGATGGTACTAGATCCTGTTCAGAAATATGAATGCCAATGGTTAAATTGACATTAGTAAACAGTTAACCTGACCCCAATAAAGGCTGTGCAACCTCATCAGAAATTTAAATATTGGCTAAATAGCAAAGTGGTGGCCTCTAGGGAGCTCACTGAGGACCATAGCACCTTCGGAATCAGAAAATGAAGACGCATATGTGATGGTAGCAGTGATCACGTAAAACATCCCGTCTGTAGTTTATTCAGTGGTCCCTAAATAGGCTGTCTGTGGACATGCCACCTGTAGCTTATTCAGTGGAGGTAAGCTGTCTGTGGACATCCCACTCAAAGCTTATTCAGTGGACCTAGACAAGCTGTCTGAGGACATTCCACTTTTCGAAACGGATTTCGAAAAGATTTCTTTTAGAAATACAGATCCCCACAATGGCCACAAACAGCCTAATCAGCCCCCTGACCACCTTTCTGACCACAGGCATCCTATTTTTCCCCCCGATCACCTATCAGTCATCCCACCTACAGCTTATTCAGTGGACCCTGAGTAGTCTGTCTGTGAACATCTCACTCGTAGCTTATTCAGTGGACCTTAAAAAGATGTCTGAGGACATCCCACCTGTAGGAAAACGGGTTTCAGACGTGTTTTCAGAAATACAGGTCCCCTCGAAGGCTACAAACAGCCTAATTTAAAACATCTCACCTTTAGCGTATTAGGCTTTGTACGGACATCCCATCTGTAACTTATTCAATGGACTCTTGGTAAGCTGTCTGCGGACATCCCACCTTTAGCTTATTAGGCTTTGTACAGACATCCCATCTGTAATTTATTCATTGAACCCTTGGTAAGCTGTCTGCGGACATCCCACCTTTAGCTTATTAGACTTTGTACGGACATCCCACCTGTAGCTTATTCAAAGTCTAATAAGCTAAAGGTGGGATGTTCGCAGACAGCTTACCAAGGGTCCATTGAATAAGTTACAGATGGGATGTCCTTAGAAAGCCTAATAAGCTACAGGTGGGATGTCAGCAGACAGCATAATAAGCTACAGGTGGGTTGTTCGCAGACAGCCTTGGTCCATTGAATATACCACAAGGGCGATGCTCAGAGGCAGCTTAGCTAGGGTCCAATGAATAAGCTACAGGTGGGACGTCTGCAGACAGCTTACCAAGGGTCCATTGAATAAGTTACAGATGGGATGTCCTTAGAAAGCCTAATAAGCTACAGGTGGGATGTCAGCAGACAGCATAATAAGCTACAGGTGGGTTGTTCGCGGACAGCCTAGGTTCATTGAATATACCACAAGGGCAATGCCCAGAGGCAGCTTAGCTAGGGTCCAATGAATAAGCTACAGGTGGGATGTCTGCAGACAGCCTAATAAGCTACAGGTGGGATGTCTGCAGACAGCCTAACAAGTCACAGGTGGAACGTCCTCAGACAGCTGAACAAGCTGCTGGTGGGACGTCTTCAGACAGCTTATTTAAGGCACGTTTGTGGCCACGTAAGAGTCCAGAAGGGACGGACGGCTGTTTGTCGACACTTTAGGCATATGGAGGAACAAGCGGGTCGTTTTCCCGGGCATTCAGAGGGATGGACAGGCCCGTCGTGGCCACGTAGGTATTCAGGGGGACAGATAGGCTTTTGATGGCCATGTAGGTGTTCAGGGGGATAGATAGGCCTTTTTGGCCACTGGGAAGTGGAGGAGGGTTCTGTGATTCTGTGAATGGCCTCGATGTTTGACTGAAGCAGGGCAATGCCTTGAGATGTGAGACAAAACCCAACAAAATCAATGGCTGACATAGCGAATGTACATTTCTCCTCATTCAGAGTGAGATTATGCTTCATGAGCGCAGTTGCTACCCTGTGGAGTCATTGTGTGTCTGGAAATCTGCTGCATGAACTACAATGTCATCCAAGAACACAGCAACCCCAGGGGTACCAGCGAAGATGGTGGTCATCACTTTTTGAAAACAGCTGCGGGCGGAGCTTAAGCCAAATGGCATGCGTGTGTATCAATATACCCCAGTGTGTGTGACAAATGCTGTGAGGTTTCTGCTAGAAGGATGGAGTGACACTTGCAAATAACCTTGTCTCAGATCCAGCTTTGTGAACACTTTTGACCCAATGACATGAGTGGTCAGCTCCTCTGCTGTGGGTAAAGGGTATTTGTCTGGTATAACAGTCTTATTGACAGAACGCAAGTACACACATACTCAAATTCCACCAGACTTTTTCCTAGCAATGACCAGGTTAGAAATCCAGTGGGCAGCATTGACTGGTTCAATCACTCCTATCGCCAGTATCATTTGAAGCTCCGCAGTCACTTCATCCCGCAGTGCAAGTAGGATTCTGCGCAGGGGTTGAATGACAGGCGACACCTCCGGATCCACCAGAGGCCTGTGGGTGAAAGCTGTGAGCCACCCAAGTCTATTAAACAGCCATCTCTGCTGCCATGTATTGGTGATGTGGTGGATATCCGACCCCTTGTTGTCTCGCAGCGTGAATCCTAAACATGTGAAAAGGTCTAGTCCCAGGAGGTTGGCACCACGCTAAGTAATATAGAAGGGGAATGATGGTATGTGTTTAGAGCCATAGCGGACTGGAACATGAAGAACACCCAGCATAGTGATCTTAGAGCTGTCATAACCACAAAGAGATGTACAGGGCAGTTGCAGATGGGAAAAGAACTTGTGGTATGTGCTGGCATTGAGCAGAGAAGCTGCTGCACCCATTTCCAGCAACAGTGAAAGGCTCACCTCACCATGAAGTACAGTACATGTCCTAAAAGCTGCTTGCCCCCCTAAAACATGTCTGATTTCAGTGCAGTTATAAGGAGCATGTGGGTGTCGCTTCTGTGATGCTTGAGCAACAGGATAAGAATGGCATACTTTGGCAAAGTGATTTTTTAGGCAGTTCCTGCAAGTCTGTCCTCGTGCAGGACAATTTTGAATAGAGTTGTGTGAATTAGATCCACAATTGCTGCAAAAAACTAAACTTCGACGATTTCCTTGATGCTGTGTAAGCTGCACTGGAAAACATGTTTCTGCAGATTCATTTTTATGTGGGGATAATGGACCATTATTTGTAAGACAGACATATCGCATTTGCTGTAACAGGTAGCCAGGCGGCGCGCATCTGCCAGCAGCATAGAGCATTCGGTGGCTTCCTCCACCTGCAGCGCTTTGGCAACGGCTTGGTCTAAAGTTAATTCATCAGGTTCCAGCAAGTTTCTTCTGAGTTTTGTCACACAATATACCTTCGATAAACTGATCCCGAACAATCTGATCTTGAAGAGTTCCATTATTGCATGAGCGTACCATATCTCGCAGATTAGTAACAAAATTCTGCACGGACACACCCGAATGCTGAAACCGTTTGAGCAGCTTGTATCGGCGCAGCAGCACGCGCTGTTGGCTGATGAGGTGATTCGCGAGGAGAGCGATTGCTTCCTCATTTGTCTCTGCATGTCCCAGAGCACGATATATTCTCTGTCCCTCCGCCCCGAGACTGGCGAAGCAGAGCAATTTTTTCTCAGATCGGAGATGTCCGTGAAATTCATAGCCTCAAGGTAAACGTGAAACGATCTAACCAGTTTGACCTACCACTTGTCTAACCACATGGAATAGGCAGGTTGCCAGGCACTGGGAGAAAAGGTTGTGGAGGAGGTAAGCTAAATTCAGCCATCCTCGTCGCCAATGTTGTGTATGAACTTTATGGACACTCAATAACCCAGTCTACACAGTAGTTCAGATGAAAGCACAATAAACTTCCGCTTTATTTCTCATGCGCACGTACCACATGTATGTGCACGCACGTCAATAAATCTTCTAACATGCTGAACACAACATACACCCTTTATTATCTTACACTCTTCATATTTACATGGTTGATTTTGCCCTGAATGTGTCTTCTGTACACAATGTTTCGTGTGTAAATTCAAGCACATGCCTTAAGTTGTATGTAAAGTGTATTTATAAATAACTTTATCAGTAGATTTGCGTTGAGTTTTATACAGTGTACTGACTCTCACACGTGTATCTCGAGTTATTTTATGTGATAGTTAACTATATTTTAAATAAACTGCAAACAAAAAATTATATAAACTTTTTGTTTCCTTAGATTATTTCTTAAAACTCTTCCCTCTTAGTCACATACCTGTCTGATGGCTCATTGTGCAGCTCATTATGCACGCTTTGTCTTCTCAGGTGTGAGTCACTGCATTAGTAATGATAGTTCACGCCTTCTCACATGGACCATTTTCACTCAAAAAGTGACTTAGAAAATGTAATTTAATATTTTGTTTTCTGTGAGCAAGTAAACAAGATGATTCTCACATCCTTTTGAAGCAAAAACACTAGACTACAAAATCCAGTTCTAAAAAGTCGTGTGAACAAATGTTCTCTATGTGTTTCACGGCCTTGTTTCAGTGATTTTAAAATTTTTGTTTTTCACTAACCACGCATAAACGTTTCATTCTCAAAAACACAAACACATACAAACATGCTGTTTAGGTATTATTGTAGCTCAACTTGTGCTGTTTACAGTTTTATCACACTTTAGTCATTAGTATGTTTTTTAAGATACTGAAAACAACGCAAATGTCAGTGCATGTCAAATTTTCTCCACAGCCCCAAAACACCCTTAGACCCCTGGGGGTTAAGGTTAGAGTGAACTTGCCTGCAATCGACCTGGCGTTCTGCCGCGGGGGTGAGATGGGTGAAGGGAGAGTGATGAGGTCTTCATCTGCACCTGAGAGAATATGATTTCTTGCTGAAGTAGAGATGGGGGAGGTTCCATGGCTAGAGCATTAGACAGCATGGGAAGGGGCGTGGCTGTGGAAAGGATGAATGGGGGCTTGGTGCAGAAACTTGTGTAGGAAGGGTGGAATGATGAATAGGGTCTGTGCTGGTATGTCCGGAGGGAAGTGAAGGAGGCAGAAAGGAGGGCGGAACTTGAGTAGAAGGGGGTTGGTTTAGAGGCATAGAGCAAGAAGCAGAGGGTTGAGGTGGGAGGGAAAGGGGTTGGATTTTGGGGAGGGGTGGGAGGAATAGGAATGTTAGGATGGAAATGAGATACTGAGGTAGAGGGGATGAGGGGGCTAGGTAAAGAGCTTGAAAAGGGGGCTGGAGGCCAAGAAAAAGTAGAGTTGAAAGGTCGGGAGGGGAAAAAAAGGGAAGTGTTACTGGCTGGATTCCTGGTGTTGAATGTTGGGTGGCATGGCTTGGAGACTGGGTGTCCTGGGGGCGTGGTCCTGGAGGTGTGCGGCTGGATACGTGCTTCTGTTTGTTTTTCTTTTTTTCCGGGTTGAGATGGGTGAGGATACGGAGTGTAGCGAGAGCTGGTTTTCTGGGTGATTTGTCTTGTTGATGGACCAAGAGAGTGATGCGAGTCAGAGGTGGCGTTGGAGTATAGTTTGAGGAGTTACGGTTTATTCAGATGGCGTGGAGCATGGATGCCGAGATCCGAGAGGAGCTTTCGGAGTTCTGTGACTGTGATTCTCTTGGCTGGGTGGACGAAGAAGGGGGTGAGATGTATGAAGAGGTGGGTGAAATGTTTTGGTGTCTTGAAGTGGAAGGTTTTGGTGATCCTTGAAGGTGTATTCTGGCAGTTGAGGAGTGAGTCAAGCGGCGATCCGGGGAGAGCGTTTTCGTCTGAGGTAAAAATTGTTGGCTGGGTGGTTGGAAAGGTCATTGTTGGTGTTGGTGTTGGTGTTGTTGTTGTTGGTGTTTTCCCATTATGGTAGGTAGTTTGTCGAGTGATGCTGCTTGGTTTTGGCAGGGTTTGAGGTTCCTTAAGATGAAGATATTGAGATAAGAAAACTCTGGTTATGTATAGTGAGTTAGGAATCATCTGATTGGATAATCATGTATAATCATGATGCTGGAACAGCTGAGAACAATCATAAGCACGTGATCCTATCGAAATTTGTTTATGAATAAACTTCACTTATTAAATTAGGGGTCGCCACAGCAGAATGAACCGCCAACTTATCCAGCATATGTTTTACGCAGCGGATGCCCTTCCAGCTGCAACCCACTTCTGGAAAACACCCATACACTTTTGCATTCTCACACATACAGTATGGCCAATTTAGCTTATTCAATTAAGCTGTATCTTATGTGTTTGGATTGTGGGGGAAACCGGAGCACCTGGAGGAATCCCATGCTAACACGAGGAGAACATGCAAACTCCGCACAGAAATGCCAACTGACACCGCCAGGACTCAAACCAGTGACCTTCTTTCTGTGAGGCGATTGTGCTACCCACTGTGCTGCCCACTTGTTAACCAAAAGCACACAATTTAATTATTGTTTGTTTTTCTTTTATTTTATATAAACATATTTGCCCAGTTGTCTTCCTAACCACAGACTGTACTCGTCAGTACAACTGTAACACTAAAAACTCAGACATACAAAATTAAAATGTATTGCCTAATATACCACATTGTCTTGTATTACCCCATATGTATTTTTCATTCATAGAGGCTTGTACTCACTGTTGTAGCAGATGAAGACACGAGTGTTATTACATGCTTCAATACTCCATTTTTCATTATTCATAACAGTACACTCATTACTGCCTGCAGGTTCTCCAGATGTCCAGTTCAGAAAAAACACAGGATCACCTGAAGACCAATGCCATTTATAAACACTCGTCCTCTGAAGACCAATCCAGACATACCAACCGCCTCCATCATTTACACTTTTGTTTAGCTGGATCATGTCGTTCATGTTTTCAGCGGTGGCCAGATCTGTGTAATTCTCTCTGCAGTATCTCTGAGCTTCAGTCCAGGTCTTCCTCTCATTTATATAGTGATATTGACGCTGAACACATTCAGATACAGAGCAGAGAGCTGTGAAAGAGACACTTTGCTTTAATGCTTTTCAGAACAGAGTCAAACCTAATGAAACTATAAACCATAAATAAAACTACAAACACACTCACCAATGAGGAGAAGAGGTAAGTATTGAGTTTGGGTCATTTCTGAGGAAGAAATACTTAAAACTCAAATACTTCTGTTTATCTTTAATTAAAAGATCAAAACACAATTTACAAACATCAAGACAATATTGGTTAAAGACTGTAGATGTGAGCAGTTCTTACTTCAGAGGTGGTGTGTTTCTGTCCTCAGTCTGATGTTTCTGTCTGCAGCTCCAGACTGTGATTATTTATATCTGCACATCCATCTTTCAGCACACCACATTATTTGTGTATTACTCTAAACAAAGGCCTTTTTCATTTTTCTTCTTCATTTGCATATTTTCTGTACTTTGTAGAATACACTGGATGTTCATTTGAATGCAGAGGAAAAGTCCACCACAATTTTAGCATTTCCTTATATTATAATTTGTTTCCATGTTTTTCAGGTGTCATTCACTTCCATCTATTTTACCACTATGTTCTATTGTGCTGTTTTTATTTTATCTTACAGAGTTCATTTCCAAACTTCAGCACACATATAGTACCTAAAGAACTGAAGAACTGGATCAGGAGTTGAGATTTAGGTTGAAGCTGAATTCTACAGGTCTATAGAGACTGACTCCACTGGCATAAACCATCTGGTTTGTAGCATTATTGGTATTGTTTACTGCATTATTCTTCTAGTTAATAACTTACCTGCCTATTTTTATGGAATGTGCAAAGATTTTATTTACATTTTTCTCTCCTATACACTGAGGTGGTACCTTTTCAAAAGGTAGTATCTAAAGGTAGGTATATTTATGTAAAACTCCAAACTGATACCTTTAAGGAACATTTACCACTTTTCACATTGCACTTAATCTTGAGTTATTGTAGTTTTAAACACTGCTTTTAACCGCTTAAACACTGTTTTTAAGACACATTTCACACCAATAAATTGAATGTGGTATCGTTTGTTCAGTGTGAAACCAAGCAGTGCTTGCTTATTGGAGCTGAATGCTTGTACATTCCTAAACCCAGGGTTAACATTCATATAGGTGCTGGTCATAGAATTAGAATATCTTCAAAAAGTGTATTTATTTTACTAATTCTATTCAAGAAGTGAAACGTGTTTAATATATACATTCATTCCACACAGACTGATATATTTCAAGTGTGTATTTCTTTTATTTTGCTCAGTGAGTAAGGATCCAAACACCCACCCAGAACCCTGGGTCAAAACAGCAGTATCTTGAAATGTTGCCCCACGATTTACTAAAGGATGCCAGCCATTTCTTCAAGGAGCCGCAATAAATAATCTTATCAACAGCCAAAGCAATTACAGTCAGTTGCAGCAAACATAACTACAAACAAGTAAGCATGAATTTAACCAATCACACCACGTAAACACATTGCAAATTTATAGATTGTAAATAAACCAACAATTTGATGAGTGCAGATCTACCTTTAGCAGCTATAAAACAGCCACTGCATTAGATGTAATGGAGAAAACAGAAGTAGCGAAACTGGAAGGAGTGACACATGGCAAACAGTGCTCCACCAGACCTGAAACTGTTCCACTTTAGTACGTTCTGGGAGGGGAGAGTACCACAATGACCAATGCAACACATGTGAAGCTAGTAAACCTTTATACACCATTTTGTTCTGCTACACTAGTTAAGATCTGTAAAGTAACATTTTATATAATTGACAAGATGCCGAGGGCTCATTTACTTTTACATTTATTATCTATGTAAAATGGAAGTAGCGAAACTGGAGTGACATACAGTAGGGTTGGGCCTATAGACGATGCCATCGTCCATCTCCGATGGCTGATAAACTTCACGATGCTGAGCCTGCATTGCGATCTATCGCCCCGCCACACATATTGATATATAACTTATTATTGGCATGTAACAATAACAGTCTTTTCATGAGCCGTGTTAAATTTTACATATAGCTGCCACTTGCATGGCTGACAGCATTGTTCGGATTAAATGAAGGATTATACAGTACCTCTCACGCTTAAAATGTGTAGATTTAGCCACAAAAAAGCCATTATAACGACACAGATCACTCCGCCTATTCATGCCAGAGTCCCATGGAAAAAAGTGATTGACAGGTGGTCATTTGTGTGTAACTTTATTTATTTTATGGTTTGGTTTTGGGTAAAGCAAAGACTATGTGGGCCAGGTAGTGAAAACAGTAGGCTACAATAAATTAATGTTATTAATTAATTGACATTTAACAACAACCACCCCCACCCTACGACAACAATGCCATCGTCCATCGCAATGTTTAACATTAGACATCGTACGATGGCAAATTGGTCAACATCGCCCAACCCTAACACACTGCCGACAACACAAACAGTGATCCACTAGGCTTGAAATTGTAGAGCACCATAATGACCAATGCAACACACGTGAAGTTAGTAAACTTATTTGTCCTGCAACACTAGTTAAAGACCTGTGCGGTAACATTTTATGTAACTGACAAGATGCAGAGGGCTCATTTACATTTATTATGTATGTAAACACACTTGACGGACATGCATGAATAATACACTCATAACCACAGCATTTTTTAAGATGACGTGTCAAGTTAAAACAACTTAAACTTGCAGCACACCATGCAGCCATTGAAAGTTTCTGTTTACAGGCAATCAGTGGCTGTCCAGTACTGCTCTATGTTGTGCTATTTTAAAACGTTAACCCGGGGTTTAGGAATGTACAGTGTGAAGAACCTGTTAATGAATGTCCAGGATTATTCGTTAACCCCATGTATAGGATAAACGGTGTAAAACCTGATTACAAATAACCTAGGATTATGTCTGGTTAACAATTTCATGTCTAAAAAGATCTATCAGTACCTAAACAGTAGAAAACAGTAACTTTTGTATGCTTCAGCAAAAGCTTGTGTATCTTTATTTTTGATAGCTTAGATAAATAGTTCCCATTAGAAATCACTTCCTACTGAACTACAAATCCCAGATGTCTTTACGCCAATCACTCGTGCCACATCTGACAGTCATTATGACACACACACACAGCTGAGACTCATGATCATTGATTATTTGGACTAAATAAAACCCCTAAATTTAAACCCCTCTGTTTTACACACATGGTGCTGAGTATTGTTTAGCTGTTGCCGTCTTTACGTACACTAAGCGGTTTTCCTTGTTTCTTGTTTCCCATGTTTTTAACTTTGGACTGTTTTATATTGTTTTGATTCTTTGCTGCCTGCCCTGAACCTTGGATTGTCTACTACACTTTTCATGCTGGTTTTCGACCCCTGCCTGCCTGACCATTCTAAATAAAGCTGCATTTGGTACTACCCCTGTCTGCATGTCTACCATTCGCAACAGATACAACCTGATTTGTCTAATTCAATGAAAAAACAACATGATTTTATCCTCCTCATTTGTGTGTATGACATCAATGGACAAAGGTGCTCCTGTGATAGTTTACAATAGATCATTGAACGTGTTGTATAATATCAAGTAAATGCAAATACCCTGCTTGCTTATTTGTTTACAGCATGTTATTTTGTTTTCAGTCAAATGCCTTACATTGTGTACAGTATTTGTTAGTCGTGTTTCTGTGGGTGTGGGTGTGTGGTTTTATTCCTAACCTTAAATGACCCTCAGCCCTCCAGATAAGAGTTTACTGGAGTTCAGTACAGAATCTTGTAAATTACATGTATCAGTGAAGAAGATGATCTAACATCTGTTGTGAACAACAAAATAATAAATTATTAGTTTATGTTGGAAAGCACTCTTATCAGAATGTTTTCTCATTTGGTCTTGTATAGAACATTTTTAATTTGGTGATGTCATTGGCCCATGACCATTTCCTGCTTGTTATCAAACTATTTCATAACTGTAACAAGCAGCAGTTCAATCATAGCGTCATGTTAAAAAAACTATCATAACATTATTTGTCAATATGTGGCTCTTTTTGGATTCTCAGAAGCTATAGAAATTAAAAATGTAAAACAGGAAATCCGTTGGGACCATTGTTTTTGTTTACATCCGTGTGACCACTGTAAGGCGCTCTTGTTATACATGTAGATATATTTAGTTGTGTTTTTTTTTTTCCTGATGTGATGCAGATGTGAGAAAGTAAAAGATTCTTTGCATTCTGTGAGAAAAGAGGTATGAGTCTTTATTTAAAACCAACAGGTTATGAGCTCAGAACGCTACAGTGAAGGTGCCGAAATGCTTGTTAAAGATATTGAGCTATTGTAGGAAAAAAGATGAGCTCAGAATCCAAGATAGTGGCGATTGTTCCGTTAGATGGATTAAACTATCTAACATGTACAGTGCAATGTCGGATGACCTTGATGAGAGACTGACTATTGGACTTGGTAAATGGTGCTCCACTATCAGATCCAACTAGGTTAGCAAGTTACATGGCTAAAAGTGATCGTGCACTAGCTACTATCATAATGTCTATTGAACCGTCATTGCTCTACTTCTCTATTTCTATTTCGAAGAACCTGAAGATCCAATTGTCATGTGGAAAAAGTTATTGGATCAGTTTCAAAAGACAACATGGGCAATTAAGCTAGCACTGAGGCGAAAACTATATTCCTTACAATTAAAAGATGGAGACTCAGTTCAAGAGCACATTAAGGTTATGACAGAAACATTTGACGCCCTGTCAGTTGTGGGAGATCGTAGTTCGATAGTTCAAAGGTCAGAAAGAGTGAGAAAACCACCAGATTATTATTGAGAATGGGTAACAGTCACTAGTAACCAGAATACTGAACCTAACACCGTAAAAGATGTCCTGTCCAGTCCAGACAAGGCCAAATAGAAGGAGAAAGAAATGGAATCACTGTATACAAACAATGTTTGGAATCACTTGATTCGGCTTAATTGAGTCAGACTGAATCAGATTAAAAGATTCACTCTTTATCTACCATTTGTCCCACAACTAGAATACATTGTACTTTACCAATCTCGTTTATATTCATTTTGTGGCCAACGATAATAACATAACACAAGTATTGGGTTAAATTTTAGCAAGGTAACAAAATCTACAGCTCGAGGCAATGCCATAGAAGCACATAAACACGAACACAGTTCTTCCATAATATGAAACAAAGATTTATTGAGTGTAACAGTTCATCTATTAGTCCTATGATAGAACTAACAGCATGGGTGAAGGTTAAATGCGTGTTTTTTAAAAGCCTTTTTAGCACATGTGAAAAGCAATATTTTTATTTGTTTCCAACGTCGAATTTTAATCTGACTCCAATTTATAATACTTTAAATTGAGATTCATCTAATCCAAGCTGATCACCTTGTAGCTTGTGATTAGGTCTAATTTAGATTTAGAGTAACCTAATAAATCCTTATTTTCAATTAATGGTTCATCGTTTATCTGAAGTCGCTAGAGTCGGTATGCTGGCCAGTTACATGTGCTTACGGACACATCCTTGCCAGTTTTGGTTCTTAGATAGAAGATAAGCTAATTTCCTTTAAGTAATAATAGACTAAATTAATGTAGTACTTCCTACTAGATCTTAGAATCACACCTGAGAAACAACAAAAGCAGAGATTTGGCCTATCTTTAGCTGCATAAGATCAATCTGCACCAGATCAACAAGAGACAACATTTGTTTGTGGTACTTGTGCATTT
>CAIGQZ010032222.1:11410258-11436475 GCA_903798205.1 Danio tinwini | reverse complement strand
TGCAGAGCAAACACTGTGGAGGAATTTGTCATGTCAGACATGTAGAGGCGACTTTAAAGGGCCACGAAACCCCTTCGTCTCAGCAGGATGTTTTCACACCTCTAGTTTGGAAAAAACTCAGGAAAGTGGGTGTGTCCAACTCTGTTTAGGTGGGAGTGTCGGAGGAAGAAAAGAGGGAAGGTTTTGCATAAAAATAGGTTTCTATTTAGGCACGCGCTGATTTTCAGAGGCAAAACAAACACACAGACGCAAAGGAGAAAGACTGTGACTGTGTTTACATGGACATCAGTTATCAAATTATTTGCCAAATTATTAATTTGTCGACTTTATCTGCAGTTTGGCACTTTCACTTTAATTCAGGAACATTTCCTGCATGCCTCCCATGACAAACAAGATATTGTGAGCGAGGAACTGCTGGAGAGTGGAGTTTTAATGGAGTGTTTGACACCACACGGCGAATGGGAGAAAAAAATCCTCCGCATTTCTCTGAAACTTAGATGTGTGTGTGTCTAGACTATCCTGTCTCAAAATGTGGCGAACATCCTACACAACGGTAATAGTTTGGTTGCTGTGTTTAAATGTTTACATTCAGAGAGCAGCATTTACAGCAGATCTTTCAGTCTATATTATTGTACTATAATTTTGCAGTGATATTAACATACTGTAAACTTAGTAACTAAATCATTTTGACTAAGGTCTGTCTTTAAACACTGAAAGAGCACTGCTGACAATACGAACTAACTTTGCCATCTGAATGAACAAACAAAGAGCACTGATCACACACACTTACCAAATCTGTAGACACAGGATAATCAACACAAACTGGAGCCGTGTCTTTTTTTAAAAGGAGACGAGCAGCAAATCCGTATTTCATCATTTCCAGATGTGAAAAGCTCTCGGGTAAAAAATGTTCCTTACAAATGCATTTCTGTCGCGTGCACTGTAATCCACACGTGAGTCCAGCAGCACTCTCAAAGCGGGAAAATGAAAACAAAACCTTTGTTGCAGCACAATTATAAACACTGACGACCCATGTCTGCAAATTCTAGTTCTTTCACTTGTTTTGGCAACACAACGTGGCGTCTCTGTCGTCTGAACACTAACAGGTAAACAGTCTTCGAAGCTATCATGCATATTAATGAAGTTGCGCCTCATACACAATAGAGCGCGCTGATTGGTGGAAAAGTCTTTCTCATAAATTGATGCTGCAAACTCAGAGACGTCACGATGCACTCGTAGGTTTAGACATCCACTCTCCACGTTGGAATTTACACAAGTATCTAATCACGCAGCTTCAAAAATTTATTTCAAACCGGAAGAACGAATTTGCTCGAAATAACGCAAAAACAACCAATTTTCACTTGTTAGTGCAATATATGTGTCCTCATAGTGTTTATAGCAGCGTGGGACACATATATGACTGTCAACAGCTCAATACATGTGTTTTGGTGATTTGTGACCCTGTAAGAGATCTGGAGCTGATGATGATAGTTTGAGTGTGTTTGGAGGATCTGCTCACCTTCATGACACACAAAAGGACACTGCCAATCACATGTGATGTCTGACCATTGTTCCTGAGCATTCTGATTGATTGCTGTACAGTCTTCATGACCTCCATAATTATTTGGTTCACCAGTATTCCAGTATCTGAATGAGGAGTTGCTCTGATCTGACCACTGCCATGAGTCACTGAACAGACCGATCCAGGCTGCAGATCCAGATGAGTTTCTGTCATTAATGAACTTCTCCAGCTGTTGATTCTCATTCTGGTTCCTCACACTGACCAGATCAATGTGATTCTGTCTGCAGTAACTCTGAGCATCTCTCCAGTTCATCGACTGATCGACAAACACCAGTCCTGTGCTTACTTTAAATGAAGAAACACATTTAATTTAATGAAAACAAGAACAGTGGAAAAACAAGAACATGAATATCATTAGAAATACTTGTGTTACTAAAGGATTGAGTTATCATATTTATTACAATCCCAAATTAGAAACAGTTGGGACAGTATGGAAAACACAAATAAAAAAAGTAGTGATTTCCAAATTGACTTTGACATGTATTTCATTGCAGACAATATGAACAAAATATTTCAAGTTTTGTCTGGTTAACTTCATTTTGATTTGTAAACATCCTTTCCTGTCATTCAGACCTGCAACACATTCCAAAATAAGTTGAGATTGGAGCAGTTTAGGGCTAGTACTCACACTTTACATACTTTATAATATTTATACTTGTGATAAAATGTGCTAATGCATGTGTACAATCTAGTGAACATATTTTTAGTTTTCCAGTATACTTCAACATATGTGCTATTTTACACTTTAAACTAGAAAAATAAAGTTCCTAGACAAACTTTAAGGTGGCTTGAGGAAGTTTTATAGTTAAAATAACTGAAGTAGTCCCTTTATTAATCAGGGCTCATCACAGCGGAATGAACTGCCAACTTATCCAGCATGTTTTATGCAGTGGATGTTCTTCCAGCCACAACCCAACAATGGGTAACACCCATACACTCTTGCATTCACACATACACTATGGCCAATTTAATTTATTCAATTCCCCTATACCACATGTCTTTGGACTGTGGGGGAAACCTGAGCACCTCTAGGAAATCTACGCCAACACGAGGAGAACATGCAAACTCCACACAGAAATGCCAACTGACCCAACCGAGGCTCGAACCAGCAACCTTCTTGCTGTGGGGCAATTGTGCTACCCACTGCACCACAGTGATGCCCCCAGTTGGCATAGATAGATAGTACATATAGGTTAGCATGTTTCTAGAATGAATTGGCATGTTTCTTGCTAGTCGTTTGCTAAGGTTGTTCTGAGAGATTGCTTAGGTGTGGCAAGACTGTTGCTAGGGTGTGTTTAGTCATTGCAAGGTGGTTACGAAGGTGTTCTGAGGGGTTGCTATGTAGTTGCTAAGGTGTTGATAGGTGGCTATTATTAAGAAACCACAACTGGACCCCAGCAACTTAGCTAACTATAGGCCTATTTCAAATCTTCCATTTATGTCTAATTACTAGAAAAAGTTGTTTCTACCCAATTATGCTCTTTTCTGCAGATGAACAATATCTTTTAAGTGTTTCAGTCAGGTTTCAGGCCTCATCACAATACAGAAACCGCATTAGTGAAAATAACCAACGATTTACTCTTAGCTGCTGACCAAGGGCACTAATAGTTTTACTCGATCTTACTGCCGCATTTAACACCATCGACCACAATATTCTCATTGACCGCTTATATTCTACAGGTGTCCAAGAACAGGCTCTTCAATGGTTTAGGTCATACTTAGCTGATCGTTACCAGTTTGTAAATTTTAATAGACAGCTTTCACAAATCAGGCCAGTAAAGTACGGGGTGCCTCAAGGATCAGTTTTAGGCCCTTTGCTGTTTACAATATACATGCTTCCCCTGGGGGACATTATTAGAAAACATGGGATCAGCTTTCACTGCTATGCAGATGATACTCAGTTATATATTTCAACTAAACCTGATGAGATGTCTGAACTGTCTAAGCTAACTGAGTGTATTAAAGATGTTAAAGACTGGATGACCAACAATTTTCTTCTCCTAAACTCAGACAAAACAGAATTATTACTTATCGGGCCTAAATCCTGTACACAGCAGATCTCACAACATGACCTGCAATTAGAGGGATACAAAGTTAGCGTTAGCTCTACTATAAAAGATCTGGGTGTCATATTAGACAGCAATTTAACTCTTGAAAATCATATATCCCATGTCACAAAAACTGCCTTCTTTTATCTGAGAAATATCGCTAAGTTACGAAGTATGCTATCCATCTCAGATGCAGAAAAGCTAGTTCATGCTTTCATGACTTCTAGGCTGGATTTCTGTAATGATCTGCTTGCTGGTTGCCCAGCATCCTCTATTAACTAACTTCAGCTAGTACAAAATGCAGCTGCCAGAGTTCTTACCAGGTCTAGAAAATATGATCATATCACCCCAATTTATCCTCTTTACACTGGCTGCCTGTTAGGTTTCGTATTGAATATAAAATATTGCTTCTTACCTATAAAGCTTTAAATAATCTAGCTCCTGTTTATCTAACCACAATCCAACCCGCTCTTTAAGATCTAAAAAACTTAGGGCTTCTGGTAGTATCTAGAATAGCAATGTAACGTACAGTCTGGAGTTAAAATTCCATTTGTTACCTAATTTGTCTATCTGGGTCCAGCCTACAGGACACTTATGATCACCCGGTGCCAGGGAGTCTGCGGTGAGAATCCCTGGATGACACCTTTATTTTAACAGGACAGTTAGCAGATCGCCTCAAACCTCTCTGTTCGAGCTTCAAAGGAACATGGCAGATAAGAAAAAGGAGTGAAAAAAAAACCCTCTTCGCCACCTCTGCCTACACAAAGACATTCCAAAGAACCCCCTTCATCCTGACACACACAAAGACGCACACACCTTTGAAATGGACTCAGAAAATCCCAAAATCCAACCCAAAGTAAATGTTATGTGTTTGTAAACTTTTTGTTGTCTCCCTGACTTTCTCGTTTAATATATATACATTGGTCAGTCAGTAGAAAATGGGTTTGACTTGACCCATAGTTAAAACCCATTTTCTCCCGAACATCGATGCAGAAAGGTTCCGCAGAAAGGCCCCGAAAGGAAGGACCCTGAGGGGGCAGACCGCGTTTCTGTACCCACGTGACTCGCCTGAGTCCACTTTTTCTTATTTTCAGGCAAATTAAAGTCAGTTTAAAGTTTGCGCCTTGCGTATCCTCCGATCTGCATCGCAAAACTCCACGCATCAAGAAACTACTGCTAAAAGGACTCCATGTTCCACGCATAAGAAAAACTTGCACAACGAGGGAAAGAGACCCACTAAATCCAGGTATTTAGTTGTGCGTTAAAGCTGTGCCCCTTTACAAAAAGGCGTTTATAATCTTGGTGGTCCTTAATAGCTGTGTGAACCTGAGCTAGATTTGCCATTCCTTTTATCTAAACTCTTTTACTTCCTCGCTTTCTTTTCTACGTTTTTGTTGTTATGTTTTGTACGTTTGTTTGCTATATGTTAACTAGTCAAAAAAATTACGCTATAACCACTTTGTATTGTCTTTATTTTGCCTCACATAAAAGGTCACTAAAATGATAGATCCGGCTACCAGCTAAAACCCAGTGTACTAAGCTGCTATTCATACTGCACAAGTAGTTATAATTCCCTTTCTAAATAAATAAATAATTACAGAGTGCGCTCAGACGGGCGGGCGAAGTCATTGTTATATTTATTTAGTCAAATTAACAATAAGTTAATTCAGAATATTAATAATAAATAATAACTCATTATTATTGATCATTAATATTCATAAACTGAGCTAATTTCGCTACAGCAAAGTCGAGTAAAGGAAATTGGGCCTTCTCATTCATGGCCCCTAAACTCTGGAATAGCCTTCCTGATCATGTCCGAGGCTCAGACAAACTCTCGCAGTTCAAAACTAGATTAAAGACCTATCTTTTTAGCAAAGCATACACTCAGTGCATCACTTATCAGTATGACACATGAATGTGCCCCATGCAGGTTTTTGCATCTCGTTTATATGCACTATGAACAGCAGCTACGCTAACTATTCTCTTTATTCTCTATTTCCACCTGGGGGTACTCATCACGAGGCCCTCAGACTATGCAGCACCACTGATGCGATCCAAGACCAGCGATGAGATGATCCCAAGGTTTTCATAATTCTGGACCAGGCCGTATCCTGAGCAGCTGCTGTGGTGGTCATGAAAAAGTGGAGAGCATGAGACTGATTCCTGTGACGCTCCAGGGACAGATGAGTCTTCGCTGAGGTCCAGCATTCTCCAGCCTCCGTCACCTAGACTGCAGCTCTGCACAAGACGTTTGGCCATAGGAGAAATTGTTGTGCCCAACTGAGCCTGGTTTCTATCAAGGTTTTTTTTCAATTCTTCACTTTCGCCAATTAGTAAAGTTTTTTCCTCACCACTGGCTTGCATGGTTCGGGATCTGTAGAGCTGCGCATCGATGGATTTGCTCTTCAGTGTTTGGACTCTCAGTAGTGATTATTAAACCACACTGACCTGAGCTAAACTAAACTGAACTTAAACACTGAAAACTGAACTGACACTGTTTACATTCACTATAATCTATGTGAAGCTGCTTTGCAATCTACATTGTAAAAGCACTAGAGAAATAAAGGTGAATTGAATTGGTTGCTAGGGTGTTTTGAGTGGTTGCTAGACTGTTTCTAGGGTTATCTGAGTGGTTGCTAAGACATTGTTATGTTGTTCTGAGGGGTTGCTAAGGTGTTGTTATGTAATTGCTAGGGTGTTCTAAGTGGTTGCCAAGGCATTGGTAGACGGTTGCTAGGGTGTTCCGAGAAGTGGTTAAGGCATTGCTAGGCAGTGTTTTAAGTGGTGTAAAGCATGTTTCTAGTACAAGCTAGCGTGTTGTTAGCATTATTTTACTGTGAATTATCATGCTGCTAACATGTTTCTAGTATGAATTAGCATGTTTCTAGTATGATTTGACAAACCACCTGTAGAACACACTGCCCTCCTGTCTGTATGTACCCAACATTTTGTTAGAAACTCTCATATGCTTTACATGTTTGTTTTATAACTGCTATTCTTATATACTTCATTTTTTACATTGAGTGTTTAAATACACTATGAATAGCAGCTTTGCTAATTATTCTCTTTATTCTCTATTTCCACCTGGGCATACTCATCCCAAGGCCTCAAGGAAATATGTAGCGCCATTGATGCAATCCAAGTCCTGTGAAGAAATGATGCCAAGGTATCCATAATCCTGGACAAGGCTGTATCCTAAGCAGGTGCTTTGGTGGTCATGGAGGAGTGGAGAGTGTGAGACAAGTCTTAGCATTGATCACATATGAATAATGTAAGGACATAAATGCAAACAATTCCAAAACAAAATATTCTAACTGAAATGTATCATATAACATAACATTGATTATAGAATCTGAACAAATAGGCTAATTACCGCCACATAATTGTTTTCAAACTCTTTGAAACAATTTATTAAATTTAAATGTAAAGAGCTGTATTACTTTAATTCTTGGCAAAATCTTAAAGTCCCAAGCAACTCAAATTTAGGTTGGTAAGAAATATTGTATTTACTATACTCATTCTGCCTCCCACAACAGGCAAAGTTTCATTATGGTTTTTTTCAAAATGTTCATTTTCGTTTTAATGCAGATTTGTCGGACAAGACTCTTCTTGTCAGGAATGGTTTCAATGACTCTTGCTAACAACCATGAATTCCTTAGGGGCAGAGTCATCGACTACCAGCACAATGTTTCCAACAGAGAAGTTGTCCTGCAGATTTTAGCTCCAACCCTAATCAAACGCACCTGAAAAAGCTAATCAAGGTATACTTGAAACACCCAGGCAGGTGTGTTGAGACAAGTTGAAGCTAAACCCTGCCGGGACATCGGCCCTCCAGGACAGAGATTGGTGACCCCTGTTCTAGATCATCTACGTCACTTGATGCTGCTGTGATTGGTTGACTGTTGATTATAGCCTCTGCCTCACATAAAACTGTTTGAAGGCATTGCTCGTCAAGAACTTGTTCTCTAACTGTCGCATTAAAGATTTTTCGGTGTTTTTAAGAACTTTGACTTGTCCCCTTCTGGCTACAAATCAATGCAATTCATTTAGACAAGAATCAGTGTCCAGTAAAGAAGAAATCTCAATGGGCATTGCACGAATAATCAAGCAGGTAAAGATAACTCCATATTTCTTGACAAGGCTTTTTTCACGTTTAACCATGAATGGTCCAAAGTAATCTACACTTAAGCTGCAGTTACTAGAGTTTGAGCTTGCAAAATTCTGTCGTACGGCGCTGGGAAAAGGGGCGGGATTAAACAAGATGATTAGACATTAAAAAAAAGCAAGCGATTGCTTCATGTTTTACATTTCTGTTCTGAGAGGTCATGTTTTGATCCTGGATTGGTCTCACGCAGTCAAGTGATGCAATTTCGCAGGTCAGAGTTCACCAAGCTTGAACTTTGCACCGCAGCAACCTGTGAAACTCGACGCATGACCCTGTGTTTCCGGTCTGACGCATTCGCGTGCGTATGAATGGAAATCTATGGGAAGAATAGTCCAGTGTGACCGCGGCTTTACTCTTGTAAAAGGTGGATCATCTGGTGTCACTCTGTCCTATGGTAAATCTGCCATCATTTGTTTTCCTGTAGAGCCATGTAAATGCTGACAAGTAACACATCGTGCAAGCGTTTTTCTGATTGCAGATTTGGCACCTGGTAACCAATATTTCTGTTGCAATGTAGAAATCATGTGATTTCTACCACCGTGTCCTGTTTTTTCATGATCCTTCAAAATAATCATAGGCTGCTTGACTTTCACCAACATGTAAAATTCCATTGTGCATCTGAGGGTTTAACCTGTAGATTGAACTACAGCTTTTTATGACTTTGCCACTTTGCAAAGGTGACATCTCCTCAGCAAACGTCTCTCGTTGACAATACTTCAGTATTTTAAGCTCATCCTCCAAATCATCAACTGAAATTTTTGTTTTTTTTGCCCACTTCAGTTTAGCTAGCTAGAGTCTCTGCAGTAAAGATCTTTATTTTTTGCACAAGTTCCAACAGCATAGATTTAAACTTCAACATCCATGCTACAATGCACTGAAGCTTTATCCAAGAGGAGAAATGATTCATTAGTTGTCTAACCGAATCATTGCTGTATTGAATCTGTACTGAATTGACCAACACTGACCTCTTGATCGCTGGATTGTCTGCAGATATCAATATTTGGTCCTGTCATATTCTGAGTTATTTTTTGTTTTCTCCACATGATGTCGCCATTTTCCCCAGTGTGTCTGTTTGGGGTTCATTTGTGTTAATTCTGTTTAGCTGTGTCTTGTTAGACTAGCCTATTTATTCTACCCTCTTGTCTTCACGTGTCACTTGGTTTTTGAGTTTGATGTGCACTTGCACCTGCCGAAAGTCCTCTAGCCATTACCTTTATTTGTGTTTTTGGCAAAAGTACCCTTTGATCTATTGAGAACTGTTACCTGCTTGGCTTGTAGACTTCCTATGTTTTTGCCTGGCTGCTTTTTTTATTTTATTTTGGATTTTTTTTTGCTTAAATAAGCACCTTTTTTTTAACTAGACCTTGTGCCTTGGCAATTGGCTTCATTAGATCTTCCTGTGGTTAAACGGTAAAACACTCCCCGGTTCGAGCCTCGGGCGCATCACAGGTCCATATTCTTTGTCCAATTTATCAAAAATATGACCTTTTATAATACATAAAACATAGGCTTTTTAATCATATTAGCAAATAATTGCCTTTACTAAATACGTAAGTTCTTAATATAACATTTTACCGCTGAAACACGTACAATTCCTACATTCAAGTTCATTTAACAATTGAAAAAATAATAATGGTAACTGGTAATGACTGGTATGTTGTACGTTTCTAATATGGATTAGTATATTGCTAGTATGATTTTTTTTATGTTATTAGTATGTCCAATGTTAAGTCAATGGCAGTTTTTTTTTTTTTTTTTTTAACAATGGAGGGCAGGGACAGTACCTAGGGCGCCATAAGTGGTTGCTAGGGTGTGGCTAATCAGTTGAAAGGTCATCAGTTATTGGTAGTCGGAGTTAAATGAGCCCAACCTTAAGTCTGTATCACAATCTAGCACAAACTTAGTCTAATGTTAAGTTGATGGGACTTTTCCAAATTTTCCGGGACAGTTTTGCAAAAATTGTAAGTCAGTTCAGTTGGAAAAGATATAGCAACTTAGTTCAGTATAGGTTGAAGGTTTGGAGTTAGTTTATGCAGTATAACAGTACTGTAACAAGTAAACATAAGGCCCTATCATACACCCGGCGCAATAAGGTGCAAGACTTGTTTGCCGCAATATGTTGCTTTTTTAGACCAGCACAACCCTAGTTTTCTCATTTTGCGCCATGTTTAAATACCAAATCCATTTGTGGACTCATGGGTGTTCTGGGCCAGAAAAGAGGTGTGTTAAGGTGCAATGTTGCTAATTTTTAGGAACTAAAAGACTGTGCAATAGACCAGCTGAAAGCAGGTCTAAAGTTCAGCACAGAGCATGTGAATACACACAGAATGAACAGCAATACACAAATATCTTTACATATAAAAAATAATTAAAAGATTAAAATATTACAAAAGTATTACTGTACATAAGTGAAGTTTATTTATAAACTAATTTCAAGAGGATCACGTTTATGATTGCTTGCGGTTGGTCCTGCATAATCCAATTTATGATTCACCAATCAGAAGATTCCTAAGCCACTATAAATACCCTAAGATCCATATAACAGCCATCTTCGTTTTGAAGACCGCTCCGCTCCATATCAGCCTGCTACTGCTACAACCACAACAAAAACAACTACATCTCCAACTATAACTATACCTCCAACAACAACAACATCAAAACCTTCCACTTCAAACTGCCTCCCACAACGCATCAGCATGTCTTCAACTCAATTGTCCTGCAAGATCACAGTCTAAAACTCAGACTAAACTCTCAAAACTCACAATTTCATACCATCACAATAAAGTCGAACTCTCTCCCCTACCGTTTCACTCACGGTACATAGCATGATTTAACTCACCAACAAAGACTAAACATTTTTATACATATTTTATACATATACATATATAAAAGCCGAGACTTGCGTGGCTAAAATTACATTTTGTCAAACTGGCAATAACCAAAACATAAGTACAAACTCACCTCACAAGCCTCCCGCGTGTCCACAGATCCATAACATTCTAACAGCATGGAGTAATTTGACTGCACAGGGTCCAGGCAATCCAATTGCGTAAAACATTAGTCCACAACCCATTTATACATCAACAAACAGCCACAGGAAGCACTGCTATCATTCAAACTAGTCACTGGAGCGTGTCCAGTAGAGCAGCGTCTTTACATGTAAACATACAGTTAATTGAACCAAAAGCTGAAAAGCGCCACCATTCAAAGGACTTAAACAGTCCCACTTTCTCTCTTGCCAGTTTATGAATGACCCAGTTGCAAACGGCTTGTGAAATGACTCTATTGACTAAATGACTCTGCTATTGTTCAAAAATAAACCAGTGTGATGTGAATATAAAACCAACTTCACCTTACTAAAGCAGGCTAGGCGGAAAAGTGCTATTCAGTTGTGTTTTGTTGTTAAATAAATAAAATCTACATTATCAATGCTGTAAAAGGACCTTATGAAACTAAAAAAAGTCACATCAATCTTTCACCAAAAGATTTCAGTGGCTGAACAACACTTCTGTGCATATAACCCATTTGTAACAACAACATATACATCAGCTTTGCGTGAAGCTAAAATAGATTTCAGCCATGGTGTCGTCCATCCTCCAGCGTGCAAAGGTAACTCCAATATTGATTCAGGATTTTAAAAAGTTTTGATTCAGCATGTTTTTACTGCTCACGCTCTCTCTCTCTCTCTCTCTCTCTCATAAACGAGCAGCATGTTTATGCACAAATGGCAGAGCTGTGTTGTGCAGTTGTTCAAATCAGCAGTTTCTGACAGACAGTTTGAGCTACTTATCAGAATTTTGAGAGATGATAGCCTGACACTATTTAATTGAATGAACATTTTTTAGTTTTATGCTTTACCTAGAATATAAAAATACATATAAACACAGTTAGATCATTTACTTTAATTGTTACTAATCATTACTGGAATGTAAAGAGACTTTCAACCAGCACAACAAAAAAATGTTTCTGAAGACACTCACCTACTACACCTTTAATTTATAATATATATATATATATATAATAAACATAAATAAATAAATAAAACTGCCGCATCTGCTAGAATTAAACTTCTGAAAGATTAATTCCCAGCTGGTAATACTGTAAGACTGGATTTTCTTCAGACAAACATCTCTTGCAATAAAGTCATAAAAACTCTGGAATCTGGATAGGGGGACGCGAGAACACCCTCAAACCCTCCTTCTTGCCCTCATCCCTCTCCCCTACTGGTGTTGTTTTTTAATTATAATCATTCAGGTATGATTGGCAAACTCGTGAATTCTTTCAACTTTATTTACCCCAAACAAATTGATAAACCTTTGTAGGGAGTTAACCCAGAGAACAGAGAACATTCCTGTGTACACAGATGTTAATGACTCTTTTTACACTATTTACCTCAAACCGATTGATGTAGTAATTAACTCAGAGAACAGAGGACATTTCTGTGTTCACAGATGTTAAGGAAAAGATAAACTGGTGAATGTTTTTTTCTCTCCTGGGTATGACAACCCAAACTAATTGATCTTGATAAACTTTATTTCACCCTAAACAAACATGTGATTTTTGGTGGTTAATTAACTCTGAAAGCCGAGTCAGATGTATGGGTGCTAAATATTCATGACTGTTTCACAGATGTTAATGGGTATTTAAGGAGTTTTGGAAAACCACTTGGGGAAGCTTCTGTAGCCAGACTTCCCGCACAGCCTCTGTGTGTCTCTTCTATTGCCAGGTATGCTGAATTTATCAAATTATTTTTAACCTTGTATTTGTACTTGTGTTTATATGTTATGCTGATCAGTTGTGTTTTATATTCATTGTGATTCACTTTAAATGATGTTTTACCTGCCTGGCTAAATAAATGTTAACCTTTTTGATTAATTCTGGAGTATTCTGAATTCATTGTATCCAGTAGATTACGAGGAGTCTTACGCTACCTTTATGAGCGGCATAATTACTTGATTACTAGACAAATAGACTATATGAATCGGTTTTTGGCGCGATAGCACGAAGATCTTTTAATTATTTAATCACTGAAGCTAGCAAGATGCATGGCTTGACTAAGTGAGTTGTTCTTTTAGGGTGAGCAGTTTGCAACCAGCCTATTCGATTATTAGTTTATCCTGCACCCTCTGACTAATTTTCAGACTGTCGACAAATTGTCCATGAGAAGACACGCAAAACCCGGGACGTGAAACTCTGAGCGGCGTTTGGTCCCTAATGAACGTACAATTAGAATATCAGACCCAAGAAAATGTCAAATTCTAAATTACATCACAACTGCTAATATGATCAGCTAAAACATGAATGGTGAATTGAGAAAAAACCAAAATTGGAGTCAGATTAAATTCCGTGTAAAGTCAGACATTAAATTGGTCAATAAATTTTAATGAAGTAAAATAACTTTTCCAGAAGCACCCGAAAAGGCATACACGCTGATTTCCTTCGACCACGACACTGGATTCTGTCATTGGACCGGTGGGTTGATTCTTACAATACATCAAGTATAGAAGTCCAATCATAATGCCATTGTAGGAGATTAACCTATTGAAGTGACTCGCTGATCAAAACCATTTCGAATCAGGCTTAGAGATTTGAGCTCCCCAAATTGCTTCCGGCATCTAGATCTGGATAACACTAATTCGACTGTTTCCCCCAATACCCTGGCAGCAGATGGTCGGACCCTGAGCTAATTTCGTAAATAATTAGCCATCTAAGACATTTGAGCCTTCAGGATCTTCCATCACAAGACTTTTGCATCACGAGACTTTTCAACGACCGGGCTTGTGATTTTGGTGGCCATGGGTTCGCCCTCGAGACATTCCACATCCTGCCAGATGGACAGAGTTTCACAGAGACAAAGAGATCTCTGGCAATTAATGAAAGACTTAAGAAAGACAATCTCTTAAATGTTAGACCAAGGCAGATATAATATTTTTGAATAATGAGTGCCTTATGTGCTGTGTTTATTCCAACCAACCAGGTTAATAATGTGTTGTATTACCCTTAACAGGTTAACATGATCTGTATGTGTCTGAAATGCTTTATGTTTGGATTTTGGATTTTACCACGTGAAGTCTCTTGCAGCTGGTTAATGTTTGACCTGGCTAAACTGGTACGGGCTACGGGCTTGCTGGGGTAACGGACTCGGCTGAGAGTTCGTTTGCGGAAGGTTCGGCCGTCTGAAACTCAAAGGGTTTGCATGGCGGTGACCCAATTACGTGCGACGTGGTGTCCGGGCAGGCGAGAGGGGGCAGAGAGTAAAAGCAGGCACGAGTCAGTTTGATGCTAAAAGCCAAGTTTTTAGGGCTGCAAGGAAGTTTAAAGGGACCTGATTTGATCCGTCCTTCTTACACTGTTCTCCAATGAGCAGTTGCCATGAAGGGCGCGGCCAAGCCCAAAAGTCAAACATTAACAGACTGCAAGAGATTTCATGTGGTAAAATCTCTTGTAAGATTGTAAATATCTTACATCAAATGTTACAATACGAATACTGTTTGTACTACTAGTTTTTTCATTTACACCAATGTATTGCAAATGAAAAAAGGTTTTGTTTAATACCAAACATCCAACATTTCAGACACATACAGATCATTTTAACCTGTTATAAGGGTAAGACAACACATTATTAACCTGGTTGGTTGGAATAAATGAGGAAACCTGTGGCATATTATTTAAAGTATTATATCTGCCTTAGTTCTAACATTTAAGAGATTGTCCTTCATTCACTTAAAAATGTTAAACCTCTTCCTGCATCACCCACAGGTCCCTTTCAGACACCATTTCTTAAATCAACTAACATCAAATTTCAACCCCAAAACCCACCACACCATATCCGATCCAACTTAGCAGGACATAAAACCTCTTTCTTTATTAAACAAAGCAAAACAGATCAATTACACAAAGGACATCTATATACATTTATGACATGCCCTCCCCCACACACCCATTCAAACCCCTCTTAGTATTCTTACACCAAAGGAGATCAATACAACCTCAGGGAAGCCCAGCTGATCCTCTGCAGCTAACTTCCACCAACATGAGTTTCTAGGCATAAGCACGACTCATTTTCCCCTATTCCCCCTCCTAATAACATAGGAGCTCCTTCACTACCCTTACCCCTTTTTTCTGCCTTTTAACTTTTACTCTCCAAATTCAAACTATCCCATTCTTCCATTCACTCATTTCTCCACAGCTAGCACCCATTTAGAGGTCGCCCTGAGTTTCAATTGCTGCAGCAGTGACGCTCTAAATGAGCTTATATACACTTACATTTCCAAATACCACTATCGTCACACTCCCTCGCACTAATACAGCAGAAATGCTTCTGTGGGAACACATATTGCCACCATACTAACTAACGTGTTACCTCTGCAGCAGCTCCACTGTAACGACGCTCTAGACGCTCCACTGAGCTACACTCACCCATTGCACCACTGCCGCAACAGTGACGCTCTAGCTGAGCTCATACACATCCCCATTTCTACATATCACTACTGATAGTAACCAACGTCCCTGCGGGAGCACACTTAACTCTACAAATACTGACCAGCAATGGCGCTCTAGCAGAGTCCTTAATCACCTTCACATCTAAATATCACTACTGATAGTACTTAACATTCTTACGGTAGCACTCGTAACTCTTCAATACTGACTATCACTGCACCTCTGCAACAGCAGAGATGCTCAGCCAAGTCTTATTCTCCCTCTGTACCACTGCTGCAGCTGTGACGTTCTGCCTGAGCTCACACACACTTCCATTTAGCCATTCACTATTGACACACTGCCACAGCATTTAAAAGTCCTCCGCAGAAGCGTACTTGCCTTTCAACATTGACTTGCATCGCACCTCTGCAACAGCAGGAGCTTCTCTGCTGTTGCAGAGGTGAGATGGAAGTCGATATTGACCACGGGAGTACTCATAACTCAGAGACGCTCCGCCCAGCTTCATTTCCCCTCTGCACCACTACCGCAGCAGTGACGCTCTGCCCAAACTCACATACACTTCCATTTAACACACCACTACTGACACACTCCCCAGCACTGCCACAGCAGTGTAAACGCCACAGTGGAAGCGTATTTACCTGTTATTATTGACTTCCATTGCACCTCTGCAACTGCAGAGATGCTCCCCTTAGCTTAATTTCTCCTCTGCACCACTGCCTCAGCAGGGACGCTCTGCATGAGCTCACATATACTTCCATTTATTGATACTACTACACTCCCCAGCACTGTCATATCTGTTAAAATGCCTGCATAAGAGTTCTTTGATACTGATGTCTATCGCACCTCTGCAGCAGCAGAGACACTCTGCTGAGCTTATCTTGACATTTCATCACTGCCATTACTGTACGTTCACTCCGAAAGCAGCAAGAGCGTTAAAGGTCGCTGTCTGTCTTCAGCTCCGATGGCGAGAGCGTCAAAATTCACTACATTAATCTCGTATTTAAAGGGGCCGTTGCAGCATATCATATCAAATTAGTTACATTTCCGCATAAAACATGCTTTGTAGTGTGAAGATGTTGCACACTTATTATCCAATTAATTTAACTACGGAAGATCTAGTTGCATGTGGTGTGGCTTTGCTCCACTTAATTATCCAATGTGTCTATATGACTGAAATATTCTGAAGCATACCGTTTTGTATTGTCGCGTGAGATTCGCTTTTTTTAAAGGAAAAAAAATATATAACATTGATGCACATTAGTAACTCTCCAGTAATTTTTTAATGTATGTTCCTGTAAGAAAAACATTGCAAATAATTGGAAATCCGGCGACCGTAATATTAAAACCCTTGGGAACAACTGTGGTCGGAACCAAAGTTCACAGTGACTGTGTTCTCTGGACTCCTCTCAAGCAGTGGACTTCTACATTCTGATTGCTTGCCGCTGAACCGTGTCACAGCTCATTACCATAAAGTTGACTTGATTTCAAATCTCCTTGACGCCCACACCGGCAAAGATGCACCACAATGCTCCTCGCCGCTTATCGCCGCCGGCTCCCATTGAAAATGAATTACTTCCGGCTACTTTGACGCTCTTGTGCTTTCAGTGTGAACGTACGGTTATAGAGTCTCTCTAGCAGAGCTCATACATCCCGTATCCAAATTATTACATTTGTCCCACTCTCCCGTTTGGTCACGGCAGTTAATCACTGCTACGGAATCACGCATAGCATTTGCAACATCGGCTGTCAGTACACTACTTCAGTAGCAGCAATCGCTCTAACCTAAACCATTCACACTTTGCACCGGCTCCATCTTTGCTCCTGCAAACCCTCTCCTTGTACCATTTTTCTAACACTTTCCATTCAGCAGCCGGTTATTGCTTTTATCTTTATTGCCTTTTGGGCGATTCTTCAATATGCGGCTGCTGTCCCGAGCTAATTAAGGCATCTTTGGGAGTTTTCGAGATCTACCTGAGCTCAAACTCCCCTCTCGCTTTGTAAATGGGAGGGAGCTCCGGGCTTGAGGATCTTATGAGCTCAGGGCTCTCTCCTGGAACAGCATGTCAAACAAGCTTCATAATCAATCATCAGCTAAGTGTGAACTCTTGAAATATAAAAACCACTGCTTCCATGCCTTCTACATCTCGGGGTGGCTTTTTTCAGTTTATTCATGACAACTTGCATTTGTATATTATATAAAACCCTGTTTCCAAGTGAAAGTAATTGGAGGAGGCTCGTTTTCTCTCTAGTGAAGCGTTGAGTTTTTCCCACTTACAAAGTCCGCCATGTAAATAGCAAATGTGCCATGGTGCGACGCAATTGACTCTTAAAGGGAATGGGAGATGAGACTCTGATTGGTTTATTCTTCTGATTTATTCCCCAAAACTCATTAAGAGAATGACCCTGTTAGACCATGTGCCGAGGTGCAAACCGTATTTATTCATCCTTAAAATAGCAAAAGTGGATTCAGACATGCCCTTAATGCTTTTGAGCCATGCGCTTTAGACTTTGCGTCTGCATCATACAAATAGAGCCCATAATGTGATAAATTTACATTATTTTTATATTGTCAGATATTAACCAAAATCACACAATATAATTGTTGTTTTTTTCTTTTTATTATAAACATATTTGGCCTGTTGTCTTCCTAACATCAGACTCTACTCTTTAGTACAACTGTAACAGTAAAAACTCAGACATACATTTATTCATTCACTTATTCATTTTCCTTTGGCTTAGTCCCACACGAACACAGTAAGAACATGCAAACGCCACACAGAAATGCAAACTGACCAAGCCGGGGCGCGAACCAGCAACCTTCTTGCTCTGAGGCGATCATGCTACCCACAGTGTCACCCTTCTCAGACATACAAGAAAACGAAAATGCATTTCCTAATATATTACATTTTTTTGTATTACCCCATATCTATTTTTCTTTCATAGAGGTTTGTACTCACTGTTGTAGCAGATGAAGGATGAGATGGCACTACAGGGCCAAACATACCACAGTCCATTTGTTATATAAGCACAATTATCACTGCCGGCTGGTTGTCCAGATGCCCAGTTCAGAAAAGGCACAGCATTACCTGAAGACCAATGCCATTTATAAACACTCGTCTTCTGAAGACCAATTCTGGTATACTGAACACCTCCATCATTCACACTCTTGTTTAGCTGGATCATGTCATTCATATTGTGAACAGTGGCCAGATCTGTGTATTTCTCTCTGCAGTATCTCTGAGCTTCAGTCCAGTTCTTCATCTCATTTATAAAGTGATACTGACGCTGAACACATTCAGATATGGAGCAGAGAGCTGTGAAAGAGACACTTTGCTTTAATGCTTTTCAGTCAAACCTAATGAAACTATAAACCCTAAATAAAACTACAAACACACTCACCAATGAAGAGAAGAGTCAAATAAAGAGTTTGAGCCATTTCTGAGGAAGACACACATTTAAAACTTCAAATATTTCTGTTTATCTTTGAGTAAAACAATATTATAACACAATTTACAATCATCAAGGTGAGATTGACTGTAGACGTGTGTAGATCTTACCTCAGATGTGGTGTGTTGCTGTCCTCAGTCTGAAGTTTCTGTCTGCAGCTTCAGACTATGTGATAATTCTATATTTGTTCTCATCTGTCATTTAGTACATTACATTATTTGTTTATTAATCCAAACAAAGGCCTTTCTCATTTTTCTTCCTCATTCACATACATCTGTACTCCTGTTCATTTGAATGTGGTCAAGAGTATGTATGTTTCATAATAAAGCATTTTCATAATGGCTAAAGAGGAAAAGTCCACCATAAAATTTGCATTTTCTTTTATTAACATTTGTTTCCATGGTTTTCGGGTGTCGAGGGGGTGGGGGGTGGTTTTTACGAAAAGTGGGGGGAGGGGGGTGATCGCGACCTAAGGGAAGGCGATCAGGAATGAGATCATGGAATGAAGAGCAGGGAGAGGGTGGGGCACTTTCATTTTGGAAGGGCACTTTAAATCCCAGACTCAAAATGGCATGTACACTGCACAGGTTGAGGCCTATGTGTGCACGTGCCTGCTTACAGAGTTCATTTTCAATCTTCAACACACATACAGTACCTGCAGAACTTGAAAAGCTGGATCAGGTGTTTAGATTTAGGTTGAAGCTCAACTTTACAGGTGTACAGAGTGAAACAGAGCAGTGCTTGCTTATTGCAACTGAATGCTTAAGCATTCCTAAACCCAGGGTTAACATTCGAAATGTGCTGGTCATAGAATTAGAATTAGAAAATCTTTAAAAAGTTGATTTCACTAATTCCATTCAAGAAGTGAAACTTATATATTGTCTACATTCATTCCACACAGCCCGATACATTTCACGTGTTTGTTTATTTAAATTTAGTTTATTTTGCTTAGTGAAAAGTGATCCAACCACCCATCCAGAACCCTGGCTCAAAAAAGCAGTATCATGAAATGTTGCCTCACGATTTACTATAGGATGCCAGCCATTTCTTCAAGGAGCTGCGATAAATAATCTTACAAAAAAAACAGTCAGACTTTAGCGATCTGATTGAGTAGGGGTGCCAACTTATAAATTCATAAGTGAAAATAAAAATACTTATTTATAAAGTCAGTGCTACATGGGATACACTAGTAGTGCAATAACCATAATTGCAAAAAAGTAGTGCAATAAATCAGACAGAACTAAACCAGTTTGAATTGCATTCTGATATTATTCAATTTGGCCTCTTTACAACCTCAAAATAAGAACACTCTATACGTATTTTACAACACAACAAAACAATTCAAACCCACCCCAACATACATATGAATAATTCAACACAATCAAATGCACAAAACAACATAAAAACTAAAGAGGTAACTCGTCTACTTGAAATTTATTTGAACAATTCACAAGAATTAAACCCCTGATTTACATCAAATTGTTAGAACATGATTACATTCACACAGGGATTCAATATGAACAACTTAAACCTTTTAATGATTCATGCAATTCAAGAAATTTCAAGTAGTTTCAAAGATTCACTCAGTTCTAGTAGTTCGATTGCTCACAAATTCGGTTCAAACAGTTCAATGTTTCACTCGGTTCTAGTAGTTCGATTGTTCACACATTCAGTTCAAACTGTTCAATGATTCACTTAGTTCAAACAGTTTAGTGATTCACTTGGTTCAAACAGTTCAATGATTTACTCGGTTCTAGTAGCTCAATTCCTTGCAGATTCAGTTCAAACAGCTCAATGATTCACTTGATTCTAGTAATTCAGATGCGGATGAGATACGAAGAACAGACCCCAGCTTTGGGGGACTAAAATAGTTTTACATAACATTTCCTATCTAAAAGAAACACTTCAGCCATGGTGTTATCCTTCTTCCAGCGTGCAAAAGTAACTCCAATATTCATTCATTCATTCATTTTCTTGTCGGCTTAGTCCCTTTATTAATCTGGGGTCGCCACAGCGGAATGAACCGCCAACTTATCCAGCACGATCTTACGCAGCGGATGCCCTTCCAGCCGCAACCCATCTCTGGGAAAACTCCAATATTGATTCAGGATTTTAAAAAGTTTCAATTCAGCATTTGATTTTACCACAACTGTTACTGTCTTGTCTGCACGGCGTGTGCATGCGCTAATGGCGGATATGCATGAACAGAGATGCGCAGAAGAATTTGTTGACAGACAGTTTGGGCTACTTATTGGAATTATGGGAGACGTCAGCCTGACACTATTTAATTGAATGAACATTTTTTGTCTTATGCCTCACCCAGAATATAAAAATACATATAAACACATTTAGATCATTTACTTTAATCATTACTATTGGAATGTGAAGAGACTTTCAACCAGCACAACAAAAATATTTTTTCAATCACCTACTGCATCTTTAATATACAATTTGCAGTGGTGCTCGTTCATTTTTGGCTGGTGCTCCTAAATTTTCAAAGGTGGGAGCACTGGTAGGCACGTGCACACATAGGGCTCAACCTGTGCAGTGTACATGCCCTTTTGAGTCTGGGATATAAAGTGCCCTTCCAAAATGAACGTAAGTGCCCCATCCTCCCCCCGCCTTCCTCAGCCCCACTCCCGCCCGCTCTTCTGTTCGCGGTACATATATAGACTATAATTTAAATCATACAACATTATCTTGGACAGCTACAGTGCCACTCCGTAACAACAAAAGTCCAAATTTACAAAACAGGCTGCAGACTTCTGGCTTTGACTGAAAATTGCAATTATTTCCTCGTTGTTCAAAAAGTCTGCAAGTGTGTGTTCTACGGATATGGCAATGTTTTTGTGGATTGTGGACATTGACAATCTTAAACATGTCTTTAGTAGTTGTTGGTAAAGTTCAGAGCGAGTTTTTTTGTGCTACCGAATACAGCACTGCATGCAATAAACTCAAATCAAAAATCTAATTAATCAGGTTCTAGCCATATATAACACTATAGGCTATAATATTATTTCAATATTTTAGATGACGGGTTAGTAATTGTATTATACATGGTTGTAATTATATTAATAACTGTATTGTTTAGACCTGTAACATTTTTTTATGTTAAATGTAGTGTTGTTTACTTGTGTATGTGTGATGACTAGCACGCTTCTGTTGAGCCAGCTGTAGTATCTTTGCAACAGAGCTGCGATGTCAGTTCAGCACTAACCGGACAGAATTCTGGGCCGAGAACGGTACTCATTGTAATTATGCCGCACCATTCCAGGCTCAGTGGAGAAACAACTGTAACCATATCACACTGTTTTGTATCAAGCTAGTCCATGCTTTTATGACTTCTAGGCTGGATTACTGTAATGCTCTGTTTGCTGGTAGCCCAGCATCCTCTATTAACAAACTTCAGCTAGTACAAAATGCAGCTGCCAGAGTTCTTACCAGGTCTAGAAAATATGATCATATCACCCCAATTTTATCCTCCTTACACTGGCTGCCTGTTAAGTTTCATAATGATTTTAAAATATTACTTCTTAACTATAAAGCTTTAAATAATCTAGCTCCTGTTTATCTAACCAACCTTCTGTCTCGCTACAATCCAACCTGCTCTTTAAGATCTCAAACTCAGGGCTTCTGGTCATACCTAGAATAGCAAAGTTGAGTAAAGGAGGTCGAGCCTTCTCATTATGGCTCCTAAACTCTGGAATAGCTTTCCTGATAATGTCCGAGGCTTTGTCTAGCATACATTCAATGCATCACTTAATAGTATGATGCATAAATGTGCTCCACGCATCTCATTTACATACACTATGAACAGCAGCTTGGCTATTTATTCTCTTTATTCTCTATTTTCACCTGGGGATACTCATCCCGAGACCCCCAGAGATTATGCAGTGCCACTGATGCAATCTAAGACCTGTGAAGAGATGATCCCAAGGTTCCACAATCCTGGACCAGGTCGTTTCCTGAGTAGCAGCTGTGGTGGTCATGGAGGAGTGGAGAGCATGCGTCTGACTCCTGTGACCTTAAGGGACAGCGGAGTCCTCGCTGGCGGCCAGCTTTCTCCAGCCTCTGTCGCCTAGACTGCAGCTCTGCACAAGACGTTTGGCCATAGGAGAAATGGTCATGCCCAACTGAGCCTAGTATTCACAGGGTTTTTATCCTTCACTTACTTCAATTGGTGAAGTTTTTTCCTCGCCGCTGTCGCCACTGGCTTCCATGGTTCGGGATCTGTAGAGCTGCGCATCAATGGATTACTCTTTATTGTTTGGACTCTTAGCAGTGAATAATAAACCACACTGTCCTGACCTGAACTAAACTTAAACTCTGAACACTGAACACTGAACTAACACTTTCACTTTGACACAATCCACATTGTAAAAGCGCTATACAAATAAAGATGAATTGAATTGAATTGTTTGTAGAACGGTTTGGCACAAAAGTAGAAAATCAGCTAATGTATTCAGTAGTACATTTACTGTACATGCCATGCTGTTGTTTACACTGAGTATCGCTAGTGTGACTGTGCAAACCCTCTATTACTGTATATGAAGTGCAAACCCTCTATTACTGGACCATTGCACATGTTTTTGGCTTGTTGTACATGTAGTCACACAAGAATTCTGCAATTTCCATCAACAATAACAGCCCATTTCTGTGTGTTATCCAAATTTAAGTGAGGCCATACAAATTGTAGATTCTTTTCTCCATTAGTGGGTTTTGTATAAGTGGTTTTCAAAGATTTTACAATGCCGCTGAACACTTAAAATACATCACAATCTTGTGTAGCAGGGTGGAGTAAAGATGCTGTCTCAAGTTGTGAGTGAACAGACCCTGGAGGGACTTTTATTAACAAAAGTGAAGTGATCAACGTGCCAGGGTGCAGGTAGGTGTGCGGGTGTCTGAGTAGTTTAGCACTGAAACCTCTGAGAATCATTAAGTGGAAAGTTGGTAGGATTTTACTTGTTTTGCAGAGGAGTCGAGATTGTCCTGTCTGAGGGAATCCTGGTGAAGTGGTCAGGTGGATGGGTTGCAGTCCTGATGCATGCAGATGCACTTGGGAGACACAAGTTTTCTAGCTGGTCTTGTGAAAGTTGTCTGGTTAAGGAGTAACATGAGCAATGTAGGAAGATTCCAGAAGGCACTAAAAGCAGTTTGTAGCTCCATAAAAGTCTCTGTGGCGACAGCAAATGTAATACTTAAGCAATGGAATGGCACAAAGGGCAAAACCGAGGCAAAGTAAAGGCCGAGGCAATGTCAGGGACCACTATGGTGGATTGGGAGAGGTATGGACCTGAGGAAAGATCATGAGCAACTACCCAGGACATTCTGGATCTTTCTCTCATTGAGGAATTTCAATGAGCCATATAGCCAACCATCCAGTGCCACAACCAAGGGGATGTCCACGTCAAGCTCCAGGAGTTGCACCTTGAGGGGGGGTTCTATAATGCCACGCTGGCAGAGGGAGCCCTTGCCCGAGTATTGACTCAGCCCTACTTCCTCTGCACTCACTTTCTGTTTGCGAGGACTCAGATACTTGTGCTTTGCGAAGTATTGCCAGTTTACCTGCATTACTGAGCATTGTTTCCTGTCGTATCCGCCTGCTTCTCTATGTATGAACCAGCCTGATTATCTGACATATGTTTTCTTGAGTTTGCCCTTTGTTCTGTTTTTGGACTGAAGTTTTTCCTTTGACTGTTCCCCTGTTCATGTTGAAAGATTTGGACTGCTTTTCTGGTTTTGACAGCCTTGAAAGCCTTTGATTAAGCTTCCGCACATGGCTTCTATATCTGCACTTATCCGTCATTCAGAACGTCACATTATTTGTTTCAAGAGTTCACACTTAGCTGATGATTGATTATAAAGCTTGTTTGGCATGCTAGCCCGGGGGAGAGCCCTGAGCTCATAAGATCCTCAAGCCCGGGGCTCCTTCCTGTTTGCAAGGTGAGAGGGGAGTTTGAGCTCAGGTAGATCTTGAGAACTCCGCTGCTGTAATAGCTAATAAACAGATAGTGATTGCTCTTAAAAGATAACTACTTACTAGGAGCATGTCTATGGTGCCGATTTGGATTAGTCAATTAACTTAAGTTGCATGTTTTTGGATGGTGGGAGGAAACTGGGGAACCCAGGGGAAACCCACGTGAGCAATCGGAGAACGTGTAAACTCCACACAGAAACGTTGGCTGGATTAGTAAGGACTAGAACCAGTGACATACTTGCTGTGAGTGCTAACCAGTGGGCCACCATGCCACCCATCTAGGAATGGAGGAGGAGTAAGGGTGGAAGGGGGTATTCTTTAAACAAAGATGGCTGTCATATGGAACTTAGGGTATTTATAGTGGCTTAGGAATCGTCTGAATGGTGAATCATAAATTGAATAATGCATGGCCGGCTGCAAGCTATCATAAACACATGATCCTCTCGAAATTAGTTTATAAATAAACTTAACTTATTACTTATTTTTCTGCACTTAGTGATAATAGTGATAATAAAAGAGCGCTCTTTTCTCCATTCCTGTATTTAATGTTTGCAGAATTTAATTTTTTAATTTTCTTTTTGACAAGTTGTCTTGCTATAGTTTATGATAGAAACATTCTCATTTGGCCATATTATTTTAATCTAGGATTTATTCATTTTTTTATAAACCAATAGGCATTTTAATGTTATGTACGTGGCAGGATTTATGCACCTGCTTAATGTAATAGTTTTATATTAGTTTGTATAGTTTTCATGGCAGATGTTGTGCTCGTATTTAAACTCTCGTTAACATTCTTAAATGCATTAGCGTGCTTACATGACAATATAAAAGCTTTTTTTGTCCTTGTATATGAGATTTAAGGTTAGGGACTCATGCAGAACTCTGTTCAAAAATGAAAGTGGGAGAGTCATTCGCTACATTATGACGTACGACTTGCATTGACATGTGAAAATCTGATCTGAATGTATATGTGGGTGCATATATGATTCATATTAGATAAATTTTCAGATATGAACGAGGCCTGAATCAGATTTAAGTAAATCAGAATCCATGTGACTTTTTCCTGCTTACATGTACATGGGCCATATCCATGCACTGTGTGAATGCGTGACACAGCACTCAAACACTATGGTCAATAGAAGATTGTGCTCTTGTTTTATTTGTAACACTGTAAGCTATGACCTGGACTTGCTTTTTACTAAAAAGGCACAATTTACGTGTGTTAGCAACTTAGTTAACAATGTAAACAACTGGTCTCTGGAAGAAACGGTGACATAAACAAATCAATAACCATTTATAATTTAACACTATTGTGTCAGTGGACAAAATATGTTCTATGGGATGTTGTTCTGAGAATTCTTACCTTTCAAAATAAAACTTGATGTACAGCAATTAATGCCTGTGCGTCTTGTTGTTACGGTAATAAGTATGTACTCCATATCTAAGTGTTCTGTACAACTTACACAAATGCAGCAAATACATTCTTTATAAGCATCCCATTGAAATACAACTAGATTAGATTAGATTAGATTAGATTCAACTTTATTGTCATCACACA
>CAIGQZ010032222.1:11381152-11400258 GCA_903798205.1 Danio tinwini | reverse complement strand
TGAGTGTGTTTGGAGGATCTGCTCACCTTCATGACACACAAAAGGAATCTGGCGGCTATCACAAGTGACATCTGCCCATCCTCTCTGAGCATTCGCTCCAATCACTGTACAGTCTTCATGACCTCCACCATTATTTGGTTCACCAGTATACCAGTATCTGAATGAGGAGCTGCTGTGATCTGACCACTGCCATGTGTCTCTGAACAGACCGATCCAGACTGCAGATCCAGCTGAGTTTCTGTCATTAATGAACTTCTCCAGCTGTTGATTCTCATTCTGGTTCCTCACACTGACCAGATCAATGTGATTCTGTCTGCAGTAACTCTGAGCGCCTCTCCAGTTCATCATCTGATCGACAAACACCAGTCCTGCGCTTACTTGAATGAATGACAGGAACAGGAGCATCAGGGAAAGCATCAGAAATGCTTGTGTTACCAATAGAATGGATTGTTATATTTATCAGTATTACTTAGCTCTTTCATAAGAGAACATCTGACATAAACATGTACAGAATCATAATGTACTACTACACAATATTTTATATTATATATTTAGATCTTTGTAACGTGAAAATATGTACATAATATATCTATGCACATAAATAATTAAGTGATTTATATTCAGTACTAATCTTTTTGAAATACGCTACTGCATGTGTAGAATATATTGAACATATTTATACTGGTTTGTGAAGCACTTTGCAGTTGTTTTGCTTAATTCACACCGTCAAAATCAAACAAAATGAGGGGCACTGACCCCAGTTAAAATCTGGTTGGCTACTGAAGTGCCTTGTCCTCTTAGTCATTGCTGACTTATATCAAAGCTCTGATATAGTGCTGCACACCACAATGCTCTTACTTCAGCTATGTTTTACCCTGTATTACAGAGTGCTTACATACATGTACATTGACTGGTTTGTTCTGAAAAAGGCATTAACGTTGTTAAGATGTTGCTTTTTTATCCTTGGTGTTGTTCGCTTTCACAAATTGTTAAATGAACCAAAACTGATAGTCATAGTTGGATAGAAAACTGAAGTCACATGTGAGTACTCTAACACTTTCCCTCTTGACTACGCTCATAGTTGTCATATATGCTGTGGAGAGGTAAGCATGATCGAACACCCAATGAGGGGGGAGAGCAGCCCGGCGATTAATTAGCAGGCCAATCAGAAATAATAAATAAAACCTGTTTATACTTTTGATTGGGCCGGAGAGACACACTTTTTAAGCAGAGGAGAAGGAGCACCCGGCAGAAGAGAGCACACACACACACACACAGCTTCACGTGTTGTGCTATGCTAAAAATAAAAAAAACTTCTACCTGCCTTATATCGCCGACTCTGTCTTCTTCTCACCCTACAAACGAACTTTACTACATATGCATTATATTAATTTACCAATATTAGCTATGATTGTCGTTTTTCACTCTAGTAAAAGTGTGCTTCATGGTGAAATCAGTGGTTAAAGCAAACCATTCTAACATGTTCTGTGCTGCTCTTGCTGTCAGACTGATACTTGTGGTCGTTGACTCTGTCTCTCAACCTGTTCTTATTCTCAGTGGTCTGTCTCTTCCCTCCATTACACACTCTACTGGCCCCTAAAGACATAACTTTTGGTTATCACTCTGGACTAACAGATTCCACCCCTGGCTGGTTCTTCACAAGCCCCATATTAATTGGAGTCAGAATTCAGTAATTTCTTGGAGTGAGGGCTGTCCTATGTTATATCTGTGGTCTGCTTGTTTTGTTGCGTCTCGTTCTGTTTTGCAGGAGGAGCAGATGGATCTGACAAATGTGAGTACCTCCTTCTGAAGAGTGTGTTCATTAAGTCTAGAGTTGCTTCACTATCTCTGCATCGTCCCTATGACTGTGCTTTAGAATTATTGCTAGGGATGTCTTCGACAGCCTTAACCTTTACCGAAACACCGGGGTGTTTCCGTGCAGCTTAAACTACTTTCACGAAGCTGAAAGGCTGCTTTGTTTCAGCCCCAATTCTCATTTTCCCTGATCCCTCCTGGAAGTTTGTGGTGGAAATTGACACATCACCCCTTTAGACAAGTTGCATTTCTATGCATTTCTTTTCTACCATGAACACTCTCTGGATTTAGTATGGTAATAAATACGTGCAAGGCAATGTTGATGTATTTGGTCTTGGCGGTGTAGATCTGCTACGCTGCTGCTGCTTTGATTATTATGTCAGAGCAAGTATCGAGACCTACTTCTGCCAGTATACACACAGACATGCTGTCTGAGAGTATAACACGGTGTTGCTGCAAATATTATTTATATGTAACCCCCGTAGCAAATCTATACACAGGTGGAGCTGGGGTGGAGGACGGTCTCCGAAAACGAGCTGCAGCTTAACAGCATAAAATGACGCGGAGCTAGCTCATTGGCTGTCGATGTGACAGCAATCAATTTCCTGAGCCATGTAGTTAAAGATGCAGAAGCAGATTAGGTGACCTATCAGCCAGTGTGTGCAGAGTTTCATGGCAGAAATTTCACTTCTATTTTGAATCTGCAGCCGAACATGATTCAGAGCTGCTGGCTGTCAAACTTGCATTGACCTCTCCCACCTGCAGCTTTTCCACGATGGACGTCCAGCGCTCTCCAGCCTCCGGTGCCTAGACTGCAGCTCTGCACAAGATGTTTGGCCATAAGAGAAATGGTTTTTCTCTCAAGGTTTTTTCATTCTTCACTTTCGCCAATTGGTGAAGTTTGTTCTGCCGCTGTCGCCACTGGTTTACATGGTTCAGGACTTGTAGAGCTGCGCATCGATGGATTACTCTTCAGTGTTTGGACTCTCAGCAGTGAATATTAAACCACACTGAACTGAACAAAACTGACTGACAGTGTTTCAATTCACTGTACTCTTTTTTTGTGAGCTGCTTTGACACAATCTACATTGTAAAGGCGCTATAGAAATAAAGATGAATTGAATTGGCCAGCCATGGCTCATGATACACAGGTTTTGCCTTACTCAGTTTGCTGGTCCCATATCTCAATAGACTTTATTGACGGTCTACTCTCCTCTAATGGGAATATGGCTATTTTGTATAGACCGGTTCTCAAAGACTAATTGTATTACTCTGCCTAAAATGCCTTCTGCCAGAGAGGCAGCAGTTGCTGTCTTTTGCATGCATGGCCTCCATGCAGATGTGGTCTCAGTTTGTCTCAAAATTTTGGAGAGAAATCTGTAGGCAAGATAGGCAAGGCAAAATTGACATATTTGTATGTTTCTAAGTGTTACAAACCAGTGAATAACAGAGCTGTATCCCTTTAAAAAATACACATACTCAGGTAAATAAATTATTCATTGCACAGATCAGTGTTTTTTGTAGTAGATACCTATCGTTGTATAACTCTGATGGGATCTTTATGGGCAGCAGTCTGATACAACAAGCATGTTGCAACTTAATTTAGCAGTCAAATCGAGGAAGCATTACCCTTATAGTGCTTTTCCATTGCATAATACAGTATCTGGTGTGTTTACCACTTTGGCTGTCATTTTGAACCATCATGCAAATTTTTGCCACATGGAATTGGTGAGCAGCCAAGTACTGAAGAGAGACCAGAAATATGATTTAAATAAACTGCATTGGTAGATGTCAGAATTGGATTGGTGCACAGTTTTAGACATGATTGTCAGCTGATGCAAACCTGACTGATGTGTCCTGCCTGAACTAATGACATGCTTCAGTTTTCTAAAAGTTTCCATTTAAAAATCAGATTCAAACTTTGTAGAATCAAAAATTACAAAGAGAAACAATTGTTCATTGTTGAGGCATTCCAAAGAAATGGGGAGATTGTTTTTATTAGTTTGATTTTGCATGGTGTGAATTGAACAAAGAACTGAAAAGTACATGCATTTCAACAAATGTGCGATTTTTTAAATATATAACCTATACAAACAGAATATAATGATACATTTACATCATGCGTATTTCATATTCTCAGTTATACAACATGTTAATTAATAGGACATAAAAAAATATACATATGTATGAATGTAAGTAAAACAATATAGACTATTACTCTATTAGTATTCCATGAAAAAAAAATTTATTCCCTTATTACATCACATTTACTTGTATAATTACATTATTTTGATTAGGGGTTTATACTCACTGTTGTAGCAGATGAAGAATGAGGTGTTACTACATGGCCCAACAATCCACTGTCCATTTCTCATAGCAGTGCAATCATCACTGATGGCTGGTTGTCTAGATGCCCAGTTGAGAAAGAGTGCAGGATCACCTGAAGACCAATGCCATTTATAAACACTCGTCCTCTGAAGACCAATCCAGATATTCTGAACACGTCCATCATTCACACTCTTGTTCAGCTGGATCATATCATTTATGTTGTCAACAGTGGCCAGATCTGTGTATTTCTCTCTGCAGTATCTCTGAGCTTCAGTCTGATTCCTCCCCTCAGTTATATAGTAATATTGATGCTGAACACATTCAGATACGGAGCAGAGAGCTGTGAAAAAGACACTTTGCTTTAATGCTTTTCAGAACAGAGTCAAACCTAATGAAACTATAAACCATAAATAAAACTACAAACACACTCACCAATGAGGAGAAGAGAGAAATATAGATTTTGAGCCATTTCTGGAGAAGAGGAATGTATATAAATAATCATATATATTCTAGAGCAGGGGTCACCAATCTCAGTCCTGGAGGGCCGGTGTCCCTGCAGGGTTTAGCTTCAACTTGCTCCAACACACCTGCCTGAATGTTTCAAGTATACCTAGTAAGACCTTGATTAGCTTGTTCAGGTGTGTTTGATTAGGGTTGGAGCTAAAATCTGCAGGATACCGGCCCTCCATGAACAAGTTTGGCGATTAAGTGTGACTTAATCCAGACTACACAATCAATAAGAGCATCAACAGATGTCAGAAGTGTGTTTGTGTGTAAATAATGCAGATGTGTGTGTTCTTACCTCAGAGGTGGTGTTTTCTGTCCTTAGTCTGATGTTTCTGTCTGCAGCTTCAGATTATGTGATTATTTTATAACTCCTCTCTTCTGTCATTCAGCACGTCACAGAATTTGTTTAATACTCTAAACAAAGGCCTTTTTCATTTTTCTTCCTTGTTCACATTTTTCTGGACTTCTGTGGAGGTGTGTTCATTTGGGTGGAAAGTGTGTATGTTTCAAAATAAAATATTTTCATACTGGTTACATGTGAAATTCCCCCTCAAAAAATAGCTTTTTCTTTTCTTGTTTTGCTTTCCAGGATTTTGTTGTTTCAGGTGTCAGTCAATTCTTGTTATTTTACCCATAAAAGCCCTTCCTGTAATGCTGGTTTTTATTTGATTTCATTTCCAAACTTCTGACACACACACAGATTTCACATATGCCTGAAAGACTTGATAGTTTATATTTAGGTTAAAGCTAAACTCTACAGGTGTACACACTCTCAAAAATTTGAAGAGGTACACTTTTGTACTTTTTACATACTATTACATACATTTGGAATACCAATATGGACCTTTGGGTAAAAATGTGTACCTTTTGCAAAGATAATGCCCCTGTGACAGCTCTCATGCCTTTATTTCTGATAGTGCAGAGTTTGAGTTCACTGGTATGAACACTTTGGTTTGTAGCACAAACAGTTTTACTTTTTATGTCCACATGTGGAATGAAATGTTGTGTTTCACAGGACCATATAAATATAATGACAAACATAATGGAAAGAGTTTGGGGAGACCGTGGAGGAAGACTATCGGTCGGCCCCAAAGAGATTCTGGCAAACTGTCTGGCGCCTCAGAAGGGGAATGCAGCTCCACATCGACACCGTTTACAGTGGAAGTGGGGAGCTGTTGATATCGACTGGGCATGTGGTCGGACGGTGTAAAGAATACTTTGAGGATTTCTTTAATCCCATCGACATGTCTTTTATTGAGGAAATAGAGACTGGGGATGTAGGGGTGGACTCACCCATCACCCAAGCTGAGGTCACTGAGGTAGTTAGCAAGCTCTGCAGTGGCAAAGCAGCGGGGGTGGACGAGATTCACCCTGTGTATCTTAGGTCTCTGGATGTTGTGGGGCTGCCTTGTCTGTATGTCTCTACAACATCAAATGGAAGTCAGGGACAGTACCTCTGGACTAGGCAACTGGGGTGGTGGTTCCCATTTTTAAGATGTAGAGAGCTGATTCTCCTTCACAATGAGAGAAGCCCACTGAGGTGGCTTAGGCATCGGTTTTGGATGCTTACCTAGAAGAGTGTTCTGGGCTTACACCACTGGGAGGAGGAGACCCTGGAGAAGACCCAGGACACACTGTCTTCTCTGCTTGGCTGGGAATGCCTCAGGATCCCCCGGTGGAGCTGGAGGAAGTGGCTGCGGAGAGAGAAGACTGGGGTTCCCTCCTGAGACTGCTTCCTTTGTGACCCAGCCATAGATAAGGCAGATAATGATGGTGAGAAAAAGATATAAATTATATAATAATTTGGATTTATATAATTTCACTATATGTCAGTGTATGTGAATACATGGAGGTATATGTGACAAATAAAGGCTTGATTGATTAGAAGAGGGAGAAAAGAAAGAACTCCAGTCATTTATTTTTGATTTTCTTTTAAACTGGGAAACTCAGAAAAAGCAAACTTAAGGATGTGTTATTGCTCTAAATACATTTTTAGACTGATCATTCCTGTGACACATAAAAAGGAAAACACAACTTATAATTAAGAAAAAAATACTGCTTCAGTAAATGCACTTGAAAACTACTATCCAGGCCAAATCGTGGTACTCAGTGTCTCTTTATTCCCTGAAGCCAGTTTATAGTCCATCTTCTGTAATCTGACACCATGAATCTTATGTTTGAATATCCTAGATGAAATTAATTGTTGTGTTGTTCCTGTATAAAAACAAACACAAAAATAATAATCATAATGGAGATGTACTTTTAAATAAACTCATTTTATTTATTTATTTATAATTCATTGACAATATTGACATTATTGACAAAATGCTTCTCTTGGTTTTTAAAGAGCCCCTTTTATGGGTTTTTGAAAATGATCTTCATGTAGTGTGTAACACAGCTCTTAGTGAAGTGAAATATCCAGCTAAAGCTTAAATCTGAAAGTGGACAGTTTTTAAAACTATTGATTCATCTATAAAAGAGTCGACTCATAGTGGTTTAAATGAATCGTCTTCATAACGAATCTTCAGCTGTTTCGTCGTTACGTCGTCGCAAAACAATGGTTGCGTGCACAGACCCGGCAAAATTCAAACCTGCGGCCCCGCCCACTAACACAGCAGCAAGACTCTCATGAAGACGCTGTGTTTACCTGGATATTGTTGGAAGTGTGAGGGAAAGGAGTCGTTCAGAAATCTGCACGCTTACAATGGGTGATCTATCACTACACAGCTCATGCATTAGTTTCTGCTTGTCACCAGGGGTGCAGGCAAAATAAGGACAAAATAATAGGTACATCGGTAGGCTGCTGCACGCTGGGCTTCGGGCTGTTGAGCAGCACTGAAAAGGCTTGCGAATGGAGAGCGGGAGCCCGCAGAGATAGCTTGTCAGAGGACAGAGGATACTACAACCTCCCGGCTGGGGATGTGATCGTTTAGAAAAGCAGAGTACAGGTAAGCACTTAGAACTTATATAGCAGTTCACGGACGAGGTGCCACAGCAATGATTGCAAATAGAAATGATCTACAAGTTTTATTACTAGTAACTGCGTGTTACTACTGTATCAGGTTAACTCTTTATATTCTCATATCGCGTCTAATGCCATGTTGTAAACGCGACGCGTGCTGCTTTGTTTACAGATTTAAATGCTTTCGTGAGCTCGTTCCACTGCCGTTTGTCGTTGCTATGGCCACCGTTAGCTGATCCTGCACACGTGCAGCGGTCAAGGTTCAGAATATAGCTTTTGCTGCTGTGTGGATTAAAACTGAATGTATGTCATGCATATGCTAGTGTTTAACTGCACTGTTTTCGGCGCTGAGGTGTCTGAATAACACTGTTGAGAACCGGGTACTGTTTACTGTGGGGTTAGTAAGTTTACTTTGAAGCGTGTTTCGAGCGTCCGCTGCGATCCAATGTTGGCAACCCGCGGCCGCGGGCTTGATAAACCACGCTAGCCATATTACTGTCTCACGCTGAATGCTGTAGACCAATGGCAACAGGCTGTCATCGGTCCAATCAGCGCAGATTAGCTTTGCGCTAAGCAGGGGTTTGGGAACAAATGAATCGCTGAACGATTCATATGGGAGTCGCTGGGATAATTAGGTAAAAATAAATGCATATTATAAGGCCATGAACGTGTTTTTTGACCTTGCATACATATCAGTATGTTGTTGGAGACCCTTAAAACCAAAATATGACCCTTTTCAATGTGTAATAGGGGCTCTTTAAATCTTTAAATGGCCTGGCACCTTCTTATTTGTCAGACATGTTAATTGAGCGTCAGCCTGGTCGGTCTCTTCGGTCATCTAACCAGAGACTGTTATGCATCCCTAAGTCGAGGCTGAAATGCAGAGGTGACCGTGCCTTCGCAGTAGCTGGTCCTAGGTTGTGGAATGCTCTGCCCCTCTGTATTAGATCTGTTTCATCCCTGTCTGTTTTTAAATCTAGGCTGAACACTTACCTCTTTGATTTGGCATTTTATCAGTGAGAATTGTCTGTTTTAGCTATAATTTTATATATATAATTGTTTTTCTCTGTTTTGATTTGTACTGTGCAGCAAATTGGTCAACCTCTGGTTGTGTTAAATAGTGCTACATAAATAAAATTGACATTGACAATATTTGTCTAGCAGACAACAAGAAAAAAAATACATTAAAAACTATCACTCTAGAAACATTCATTCCAGGAAGCTGAACAATTAAGTTACAGTATATCCTAAATCTGAGCCAAACAAACCAAAATTCTTACATACATGCACATATTATTTTAAGTTTATGGTGAGACCAGATGGAAGGAAGCAAATACTGGCTGTAGGTCAGTTTATCTGAGTTGATGTTCTGACATGATTTATTCACGGGATTTTGGATCAGTCACATTTGATCACATTCAGCCAGTTAATAATATGATTAGAGCAAAACAAAACAAGTCTAAACACCAGCAGATAAGGAGGAATATGTATACAGATATGCATTAATTAACGATTAGCTAATGCACAGATAATCATGAGTTAATGTATAACTCATGAAGAGCTAAAGCATTTATTAACGATTACTGCATAAGCAACAAATGATCACTGCATTTGATTCATACCTTAAGTAATCTATAAATTGTTATTAGTTAAATGAGTCCTCATGCATTATTTATTTAATAACATTATTTTAACAGATAATGGCCTGTAAAAGGCCTTTTTCATTTTGCTTCCCCATTTGCATGCTTTTTCTGGACTTCAGTGGAAGTGTGTTCATTTGAGAGTCTGTATGTTACAAATAAAATATTTGCATATGGATTTACATGAAATACCTCAAAAATAGCCTTTTCTTATCATTTGCTTTTGCAGTTTTTCTCTGGGTTTGTCAACCCAAAACTTTCTCTGCAACCTGGAGTTTATTCAACTAGTTTTGTGTCAAAGGCCTCAAGTGTTTAATCAGAGCTGGAGATAAAGTCTGCATGGTGACTGCATCTGAAGCTGATAAAGCCGTCTTCAATGGATGCATTCAGCTGTAGGAAGCCATCAAGAAACATCTGAATCCTAATGCTGCGTTCACATCAGACGCGGAAGAAGTGTCAAGCACAAGTGATTTACATGTTAAGGTAATGCAAATGCACGAATAGACATCCTGCGGCGTGATACGCGAGAATGACGTGAATTGCGAATAGAGTGTTTTTTGCGTTTGACGCGCAAATCGATCGAGTTCAAAAATCTGAACTTCTGCGGACATTCGCGCCACGTTAACCAATCAGGAGCTTGCTCTTGTGGGGGCGTGATTGTGACGTAGCACCTGTTGTTGGTGTCCCAGGGGAAATCCTCCTGCCTACACCAACAGTTCATCAAACTGGGCTTGGCTCAGTCAGAAGCATCGCTGAATGCTTCCATCATACAGGTTCAGTTTCTGGAGACTTTTATGAGCTAACAGAGCTGGGTGCACCTCTGAAATGATCTAGTGGACTCAGACACAGCTCCAAATGAATCAATGCTGTTTTTCAGCCTTCACGAAGCACATAAACACAGATATTTTCTCAATAAAATCCATGTTAGCCATTTAGCAATGAAGCTACAGTCACCGGGCAGACAGAAGCCCATGACGCGAATCCGAGTCTGTTCTGAAGTGAATTTGACGCACGAATGAAGCGGAGTTTGAAGCGCGAATGAAGCGAGTAAACTCAAATGTTCACACATCTGTTTTCACGCAAATAGCACGATTTATCCGCGCATTCCGCATCTGGTGTGAACAGCATAAGACTTCACATTCTGTCTCCTGAGCAAAAGGAGATTTATCAGGAGAATATATGACTTATTCTTCACTGCCTTTAATATCCCACAATACTGACCTTTAGTTATTTATCAGATGCTTTTACCCAAAGCAAGTTAAAGTGAGGAAGGCTGTGATGTGCTCTGAAACCAGACTGAAAATTGTGTAAACACCCCTTGGAGTTTAAGAAAGTGTTAACCTGGTTAAAAACAACTTTTTTTCAATGATTTGCCAATCAATAGGAGATTTGAGATTGGCCTGTAATTGCTCAAGTGTGTTATCCAGGTTGCTCTTTTTCAAGAGGGGTTTAACAACTGCAGTTTTAAGTGAGTTTGGGAAAGTCCCTGAGAGAAGTGCCACTTGTTACCACTTTTAGGAGATCCATTTCTAGACAGTTAAACACCATTTTGAGGAATGATGTGGGGAGTGTGTCAAGACTGCAGGTTGTTTTCATAATATGCACTTTACAAAAACATCTGGATTTTCTCCCTCCTCATCAACAGATCCTTCAATTAATAAATGATTATTTGAATATGGACACAAACCTAAAAAGATCAGGAGTGACTGATGAAAGTTTAGTGCTGAAAAACATAACTTATGCAGATTTATGGCTGGATCTAATCACAGGTACATTCTGTATTTCCAGGTAAACCTTCAGATATTTAAAAAAAAACTATAATGAAAGAGTTTTGAATAATAACACAATCTCAAGTCATCTCTAAATAATGTTTGTATGTGTATTTAAGGACATTCAGTCATTAAAAATATTAACTTAAAGACTCCATATACCTATTTTTGTCTCCACCTCCTGAAATATACATTCAGGTTTATTATCATCAAATAATTCAGTCTAATTTTCTACGTTTTGTGCGTTTACTCCTAAAGGTTTAATAAACATTTGTATGAAACATCTATTTTTCTTTGCTTTTCAGTGTTTGGACTTGCAGCTGTGAAATTAAACCACACTGAACTGACACAGATTCAGTTTTCTAGAACTTCTGTGTTCTGCTTTGACACAATCTACACTGTAAAAGCGCTACAGAAATAAAGATGAATTTAATAAAAAAAAATGTTAAGTTAAACAACGAGTAACAGAATGAAATGTTCCCTCATGAGCATTTTGCATTATTTTACATTAGTAATTAACTTTGTTTACTGCAAATTATGCAATTGTTGTGGGTCAAACTAAAGGAAAATTTATTTAAAATGTACCTGTAATTCTGGAACGAGTCATATACAATCTGACAGGTATATGTTATACTATACATGCAAAAACATTTTTGTTGAACCATTTTTTAAGATATAGTTTGAGAAAATGCAACAGTATCTATATGCAGCCTTGAGGATGCAAGCCGAGATTGCTTTTCTCAGAGAAATGCAGTCATCCTTCTTGCCAAACTCTCAAACACCAGCAGGAGGCGCTACAATAAAAACCATCATCCCTGCAGAAACATTCATTCCAGGAAGCTGAAATTTCCATACTAAATCTGAGCCAAACAACAAAATGGTTAACAGTTAAATGCACTTTAATATATGCACTACATTTAATTTTTCTGATAATTGTGATGCTGGAGAGACATTAGCAAATTAACAAGAGACAAGAATACTGACTGTAGATCAGTTTATTTCATCTGATGTTTATTTAATGATTTAGGATCACATTTTATACCCAAACTTCTCTTCTGCCTTTCTGAATAAACCAGATTTCATTCAGCTGAGACACAAATCATGATTTACTGAAGTCATTTATATGATCAGAGCAAAACATGAAGAGACCAAACACCAGCAGATCTAGAAAACACACACATCACATCTAAAGAGTCTTAAACCTTAAATTGAAGAACCTTAAACCTCTTAAACATTGGTGTTAAAACTTTAACAGCACATTATATTATGATAGATAAATACAGAAATAAAACATTTAAAAGCACAAACAGCAGATTCACTCAGAACTTATAAAAGAACAAATCAAACCTAGGAAAGTTGAAAACACAGTGAATGTGAGTAAACACACAAACCCATCTGGTCTCTCAGTAGTTGGTGCAGATGAAGTTGAGTCTGTGAGATTCAGGAAGGCTGATCCAGGTCTGATCTCCTCCAGACTGAACTGCTCCTTTTCTGTTCTCCAGTTTGCAGTTTTCCGGTGTGCTGCCGTTCCCTGGAGCCCAGTTCTGATAGCACACCATGTCTCCACTCACCCACAGCCACATGTTCATGCTGCAGTAGTTGTGTAAACCCAACCACACCGCCTCAGTAGACGCCAGTTTAACCACGTTCATCACACGACGCTGCATCTCCACTTACTGAAGCGAGACCAGATCCACATGATTCTGTCTGCAGTATCTCAGAGCTTCAGACCACGACAGATTCTGCTGGATCACAATCAGTTTATCTGGACACAAAACAAAGCACAAGCAGAAACTAGAGAGAGACTGATCAAAAACAACATGCAGAACAAACACTGTGGAGGAATTTGTCATGTCAGACTTTAAGAGATCTGGAGCTGATGATGATGGATTGAGTGTGTTTGGAGGATCTGCTCACCTTCATGACACACAAAATGAAACTTGTCAACACAATAGTAGTCACCCCATTGTCCCCGATTAACCATTTCAACCACTGCACAGTCATTATCTTGCAAATAAGGTTGACTAGTTTTCCAGTATCTGAATGAGGAGTTGCTCTGATCTGACCACTGCCATGTGTCTCTGAACAGACCGATCCAGACTGCAGAGTTTCTGTCATTAATGAACTTCTCCAGCTGTTGACTCTCATTCTGGTTCCTTACACTGACCAGATCAATGTGATTCTGTCTGCAGTAACTCTGAGCGCCTCTCCAGTTCATCGTCTGATTGACAAACACCAGTCCTCTGCTCACTTTAAATAAAGAGTTACATGTAAATTAATTAATATTTAAACAGGAACAATGAAAAACAGAAACATAGAAATAATCAGAGATGCTTGTGTTGCTAAAGGAGTGAGTTGTCATATTTATTAATGTTACTGAGATCTACCAAAACTAAACATCTGAGCATTAAGTATATTTCATTTTTTATATCAACTAATAGTGTGACAATACATTTACAGATAATTAAAGAGCCCCTATTATGGGTTATTTGAAAATCACCTTTAATGCAGTGTAACCCAGCTCTAAGTGAATGGAAACATACAGCTGAGGTTTAAATCTGAAAGTGCACCTTGTTTAAAACTATTGATTCTTTAGCGAAAGAGTCGACTCAGAGTTGAATACATGAATCGAGTTGGGTTTGGATCTTTTGTTTGATCGCATCGACCTCTGTACGGTACATCACCAAATATGTAGTTCCAGTTCTGGTAAAATGTGAACGCACTTTCACTTCAGACACTAGCGGAGGCGTGGGGGATCACGGGACTGATCATGAAGATGACGATTACTGACAGATGAAGATTTGGCTGCAGGGAATAAAGGGTTAAAGTTCATTTTCACAACAATACCACAGTTTAGCCAACGGTGTGCTGGGTTTGTCATTTTTCTGAAGATCGATACAATAACCTACGCTGCAACGCAGGATTCACCAGCTGCTTGCTATTGAAGGAGCAGCAGAGACTATGGGACTTTGTCAGAGGTTAAGGATCTTTTACAGTTCAAATGGACCAGTTTCTTCTTCCTCCAAATCAGAACATGTAAGTGTCATTAAAATTGTCACCTTGTTTTGTGTAGTTTGCAAAATATGTGTTTCAAGAGTTCCCACTTAGGTATGCTTAGCATTTAAGCAGGTTTGGCATGCTGTCCCGGGAGAGAACCCTGAGCTCGGAGATACTTGAGCTCAAGGCTCCCGCCCGGTCAATAAGCATATCAGGGGATCCGAGATCAGGTAGGTCTGAGAGCTCCCCTTAGAAAAAGGGAGGAAAAGGAGGAGATGGGGTGGAAGGGGGGATTCTTCCAAAACGAAGATAGAGCAGTATTGAGAAAATGATCCATATATAGTAAGCTTGGATCATTGAGATTGGATTATTACTGATTACAGATGAGAAGCCAGACGTGCTCAATCATATCACGTGCTCCTCTCGAAATTAGTTTGTGAAACTTCACTTAATTGTGTGTTATAAATTGTAATTGCCCGCACCGCTTGTAATCACGTATCTATTATAGATCAGTGCTTGTTAGTGGTGTAACGAATCACAAATCTGCAGTTCGGATCACACTATGGTTTTTTTTAGTCACAGACCGGACCATTTTTCGGATCAGCAAAAAAGTGAGGAGACAATTTGCTTTCCATTTATATAAAAATATTACTGCAAAAAACATTGCGTTTAACAAACAGAACTTAGAACCTGTAATGTTAGTAAAAATAACAATCAAGAAAGACCCAGCTGAAAAAAGAAAAGTATTCAATATGAAATATGATCTACTGTTGCTGATAATGCTAAATATAGAAATCTAACATCTACAACAGATCATATTTATCTTCATGATTCAACAATTCACACATTAAACGTCATATTTTATTATACTAAACTGAAAAAGTGTAAAAACTGAATCTCTCTCGATGCAGATTTGAATGCAGCGCTGTGAAGGATTAATAAACATATGCAAATCATTATCGTTTATCGCTCATGTTGTGCGGGCTTGAACTGAGATCACGATCTTTTAATGTTTAATTGTGCAGCTTTACACTGAATGCATTAATGCAGGCTAAACAAGCAGTGACAGAAAACATTAAATTTAAAGCCTAAGAAAGCATTTAGGTAGGTCCAGCGCTTAATTTGTGAATTGCGAAGTCCCTGAACATATTGGGATAACGGATCCGGCATGTTACCCAAGGATGGAGAGGTGTTGCGCACGAAAGTGAAAAGCGGGGTGGGGGGGGCAGGTGTTTGGTGCGGTGGATGGCAGAGGGGTGTTGCGGATGAAAGTGAAGAGGGTTGGGGAGTCGCGGAAGAAAGTGAAAGTGAACAGCCGACGGGTGAGGAGGAAAATCAGTAAAATGAGGCAAATTAAGCCCTGAGTAGGTCCCACCACAACTTTTCCCGTCAGCATTATATCCTACAGGGAAGCCAAAATGCTTTCATGCATGCGATTTGAATGACCCGGGAAGCTATCTCTCTGCAATGGTTATAAATGTTGGATTAACCGACATGTTCAAAATAAATTTTTCATCCGCGGGTCACGTGCTTTTTCACCCCTAGTGCTTGTACTGTTAAATCTGTTAAATCTCTCAAGTTAATTCTGTATGGGGCTGTTCACATATCCCGTCCAAAACCAAGTTAAAAACGTGACGCCTGCTTCTTCCTTTACCGATTTAAATGCGTTTCTGAACTGGCGATCCTCTGCTGTTTGTTGCTATGGCCACCATCAGCCATTTCTCACGCGCATCGCGTAATTTTTTTTAAATCGCTCAGCTTTTGCCACTGTGGATTAATACTGAATGTGTGTTTGTTATTACTTGGTGTTACATTCCTGTGTTGCGTAATTATAATTAATATTTTTTTCGCTAGTCCCGCTCTCTCGCGCACACCCTCTCTCCCTCTCTTTCTTTTCCACCCATACAGTGACTCCGATTGGCTATCGCTGCCCAGCTGTTTGCCATGCCCCCCTGACATCACTCCCATGGTCTCCAATCCAGCCGCTGCCACTGTGGCATAAAAGTGGTGACAGGACGTTACTCGGGAGGCCCTGAATTTTCTGTGTGTTGTGTGTCAGTGAAATTGCAATCCGTTGTCAGTGTGTTAAAATTTGTTATATGTCTGTTCTCCATTTTGTCTACCATCAGTTACGAACATCTGAGGTTGGAGAGTGGGACAGGCAAGAATGTCGCGTGACATACATTGTGCACACGTAGCTTGAATATCACTTTTGTTAGACACACTAGGTAAGGGGCGTGCTCCACCCACTGTCCTTTTGTTTTTTTTTCTCATATATATCAGAGTAGATTAGATAATATAGTAATAGACGCGAAGATTTATTTTCAATAACTGCTATATTATTTTCTTTTGGATAGTTAGGGTAGAGGTTGGGCCATTAGAATAGATTGTTTTGTTTTATTTATTTCTATTGTTTGGAGGCCGCCCGTGTCTCATCTCTCCAACTCTCCCATCTATCCGTTCAAGCATTTTGTGTCCCCATTTGTTATCTGTAATGTCAATATATTCTTGTAAATATTTATTGTTTTTTCTTTATACATATTTTTGCATTTATTATTATCACTATCTTTGTAAATAAAGTCACTTTATTGCATTCAGTTAGCATTGGTATTTTGTTCCTCACTTATTGATATTGTGTGTTTGCTTATGTGTTTCACTCAAAAATTAATGTTACTCTCCTTCCCCTTGACTCACTATCTTTAAGATTGTAACACTTGGGGTTAGGATTAAGTAGAGTAATATGCTGGTGTTTAACTGCATTGCTTTATTGCAATTCTGCATTAGGCTCTGCTACTTCAGAACGCAGTCGACCAATCACCACAGACTAGGTCATTGGTTCAATCACCACAGATTAGCTTCGCGCTAAGGAGGGGTTTGGGAACAAAATCGCTGAACGAATTATATGGGAGTTTCTGGGATAATTAGGTAAAAATAAATGCATAATTTAAGACAATGAAAGTGTTTTTTGACCTTGCATGCAGATCAGCATGTTGATGTAGACCCCCAAAACCAAAATATGACCTTCTATAATGCAAAATAGGGGCTCTTTAAGTGATTTCATTATTCAAATGTGCTTGAAATATTTGATGACCTTTTATGATCTTCATCTGTTCAGCTGCTTTGACAATCTATATTGTAAAAAGTGCAATACAAATGAAGATGAATTGAACTGATTTAAGTTCAGTAACACTTTATAATATGTATTATATGTGATTAAATATGCTACTGAATGTGTACAACTGAACATATTTGTAGTCATGCGGTACATGTCAACGTGTGTGCTTTTGTACACTTTAAACAAGTAGCATATAAACATATAATGTGATAAATTTACATCATAATTCATATAGTCAGATATTGGCAATTTTGTTAACCAAATGCAAATAATATGATTATTGTTTGTTTTTATTTTATTTTATATAAACATATTTGCCCAGTTGTCTTCCTAACCTCAAACTATACTCTTCAGTACAACTGCAACACTAAAACTCAGACATTGCCTAATATAATCACATTTTCTTATACAATCCAGTAAGTATTTTCTTTCATAGAGGTTTGTACTCACTGTTGTAGCAGATGAAGGATGAAGTGGCACTACAGGACCAAACATACCACAGTCCATCTATTATACAAGCACAATTATCACTGCCGGCTGGTTGTCCAGATGTCCCGTTCGGAAAGAGCACAGCATCACCTGAAGACCAATGCCATTTATAAACACTCGTCTTCTGAAGACCAATCCAGACACTTCCATCATTCACACTCTTCATCAGCTTGATCATGTCATTCATGTTGTCAGCGGTGGCCAGATCTGTGTAATTCTCTCTGCAGTATCTCTGAGCTTCAGTCCAGTTCTTCCCCTCATTTATAAAGTGATACTGATGCTGAACACATTCAGATATGGAGCAGAGAGCTGTGAAAGAGACACTTTGCTTTAATGCTTTTCAGAACAGAGTCAAACCTAATGAAACTATAAACCATAAATAAAACTACAAACACACTCACCAATGAGGAGAAGAGGGAAATATAGAGTTTGAGCCATTCCTGAGGAAGAGAAATATAAACAGTCAGATTCTTTCTGGAATAAAAGATATCAGCTGGTAAAAGAAACAAATGCAGAGTACATAACAAAGAAGAACATCAACAGATGTCAGAAGTGTTATTAATCTCGATAAAAGATTGTGAATGTGAGTAGTTCTTACTTCGTAGGTGGTGTGTTTCTGTCCTCAGTCTGATGTTTCTGTCTGCAGCTTCAGATTATGTGATTATTCTATATCTGCACTCATCCGTCATTCAGCACATCACATCATTTGTTTATTACTCTAAACAAAGGACTTTCTCGTTGTCTTCCTCATCCATATGTTTTCCTGTACTTCTGTGGAAGTCTGTTCATTTGAATAAAAAAATCATAAAAGTAAAAATAATAAAATATTTCTTTACATAAAAAATCCTTAAAAATGGAGTGATATTTTCTTGTCTTATCTGCTTTCTATGTTTTATAATTTTTTTCAGGTGTATCAGGTGTCATTCATTGTCATTTATTTTACCAGTAGAAACATTTTTTGTTGTGCTGTTTGTATTTGATCTTAGAGAGTTCATTTCCAAACCTCAACAAATACTGTACCTGCAGTTTTCATATACGCCTGTAGAACTTGATAATTGGATACGGAGTTTAGATATAGGTTGAAGCTAAACTGTAGAGTCAGTCAGTTGGACTCTTCTGGAATAAATCATCTGGTTTGTGCTACACAAATAAACTTGAATAAAAAAATACAAAAAAAAAAAAAATCTTCCTGTCACAAGTTAGCCCCCTCCAGTCTAAGAGCTTACAAAATGGCAGCCATAAGTATACCAGCTCACAAAGTGGCCATAGCTAATGCACCAACTCACCCGATGGTCACTTCTAATCTGCCGCTAGCACAGAAGATGGCTTCTTGTCAAAGTCTCATCTTGTCATAGTCTCAGTTCCTGAAATGCAATCGCCTTTACTACAGGAATGACCACCACCACTTGAGTTGCTGCCATCATCAGAGCTATTATAGCCCAAATGAAAGGCACCAGATCCTCATGAATTGCCCAAATGAAAGG
>CAIGQZ010032222.1:11369840-11380752 GCA_903798205.1 Danio tinwini | reverse complement strand
CTATATTCTCTTTAATTCCCTAATTGATCAGAGCCACCACCTGAGTCCAACAGATAGCCGACAGAGCTGTGTGACCTCTCAGTGCACCTGAACTCCAAGAATGGCCACCCCCACCACCAGGGCTACCAGAGCTGTCGATTCTACCACATGAGGTCCAAGAGTGGCCACCAGAGCTACAGATGCAAGAGCCATCGATGCAGCTGCCTGATCCACTAATGCCTCCTGATCCTGAACCTCCTGATCACCTATGTTTCCTGGTCCAAATTCTCTGTACCCACTGCGTTTCTTTGATGCCTCCTGAACCAAACCCCCAGATTTGTTGCAGCTCCACACCCTCCACAGTTCTACGCTCACCTCAGCTGCTCAGTTCTGCCTCCTCTCCACCTCCCTCCTAGATGGTATTGAGAGCACATGGAAGCCACTGTTAGAGGGGGGCTTTGTTGTGATCGCCCAATAGTGTTCCCTCCACTGGAAATACTTCTTACATCCTGCTGAACTACAACTCCCAGAAGTCTTTGCACTCATCAACCCTTGCTACTGCTGACAATAATCCGGACACACACATACACAACTAAAGCTCATGATTGATTAATTTAATGGATTATTAAAACACCCCACATTCACACACACATTGCTGAGTCTTTTTATCCTTGATTCTTGCCTTCCTATGTTATTGACTTTTGAACTGTTTATATCGTGTTTTATGAATTACGCTTTTGGATTATCTCTTACACTGTATGTGCTGGTTTTTGACCCCTGCCTATATGACCATCTTTTATAAAAAAGCTGCGATAGAAACTAACCCCTGTCTCCATGCCCCTCTATCAGTTAGCTACATCTGGCAACACTGCAGCGTCGATCACAGCTGATCCATGATAGAAACAGTGAAGAAAACTTGTGCACTCGTGTCTGTATCCAGACGTAACACTGTTACAGCTGAGATAAGAGGAAAATTCTCACCAGCAGGTCAAATGGGCCACAGTAAGAGAGAAATATTGTATTTACTTTTATTTTCTCAATCGCAGTGAAATATGGGCTTCTGCTGTTAGTGTCAGTGAAAGACTGTCCAGCAAACACACACACACAGTGAAATTGTGCACAGCTTCTGTGTTAAGTAGTTGGAGCATAGTAAATACTCACACTCATCTCCCTCACCATAGTAATCATGGCGACATATTGCATATGAGATAAATGACATCCGTACACAATAACCGGTTTTGATTATTACTGAACCAATACCAAATTGTCCGCGTCTGCATTGCAGTGCACCAAAGAAACAATTAATTTTGACACCCCTAATATATAATCTTTATAATCTATATAACCCCTATAACGTTCTTCGTGACCTAGTTAGAGTGCTACATCTATGCTAAACAGTGTTTATTGATGATGTACCTGCAAGGTGTCTTTGTTTCTGTACTTCTTTGGAAGCATGTTTATTTAAATGTGGTGTAGAGTCAAGAGTCTGTAATGAAAAATTAATAAAAAAAATTCCATAGCTGCTTTAAATAAGCACTCCACCTCAATATTTGCATTTTCTTATCACCCTTATTAGTTTTTCACCTTTCATTTTGCCAGTGGCCAAAAGTCAGTACAATAATTTCCCGTGTGTCGTGAATGATCATTGTGACTCGTTCACCTTTACAAAAAATCTGTCTAAATAGAAGGCTTTCAGACAGAAAATAGAAGATGTTAAACGTTCTGCACCACCTTATACTTCAGATTCATTAAACATTCCACTGAATCAAAATAATCTACAGTGCTTCAAAATAAAAAAACAGGAAGAGCTAGATAAACTTATAAATATGTCTAAATCAGCTACATGTATGTTAGACCCAATTCCAACATAATTACTGAAAGAGCTGCTACCTGTAGTTGGAGAACCTCTTCTTAACCTCGTCAACTCTTCTCTATATTTAGGCTATGTTCCAAATCCTTTCAAGCTAGCGGTTATTAAACCTATTATTAAGAAACCACAACTGGACACCAGCAACTGAGCTAATTATAGGCCTATTTCAAATCTTCCGTTTATGTCTAAAATACAAGAAAAAGTTGTTTCTGTCCAATTATGCTCCTTTCTGCAGACAAACAATATTTTTAAGCAGTTTCAGTCAGGTTTCAGGCCTCATCACAGTACAGAAACAGCATTAGTGAAAATAACCAACAATTTACTCTTAGCTGCTGACCAAGGGTGCATCTTATTAATAGTTTTACTTGATCTCAGTGCTGCATTTGACACCATTGACCACAATATCCTCATAGATTGCTTAAATTCTGCAGGTGTCCAGGCACAGGCACTACAACGGTTTAAATCATACTTAACTGACCGTTACCAGTTTGTAAATACAAGTCCTCTGCCTCTTGTATGAAATGCTTCCTTGTTTCTTCTGAGAACAGAAAATTGATTTAGGTCTTATATCAATCTATTTAGCTGGAAGAGTGATTTACATTGATTTAGCTTATTTTCTACGATATAGTATAATGAAAATAAAGCAGATGATTAAATTACTGAAAAATTTGTTGTTAAATATGCTTAGAAATTTTTACATAAATGAGTAAATACGTAAACATAACACTACTGCGCTCCCATGCGATAGTGTCATGTAACAGCAACCTCACAGGGGATGATATGGACGTCAGAAAATTAAGCACTAATGCAGATGATACTCATTTATATATTTCAGCAAAACCTGATGAGATATTTGAACAGTCACAGAAGGAACACAAGCAATGCCTCCAGATTAATACTGGACTGCTGTAAATGATATGTACGTATGAAGAAACAATAGACGAGTTGGATTGATTGATTATTGTTGTTGTTTAACTAACAGACCCTACTGTGTTTAGTGTGTATTGTAAATGTTTCTATGCATTTAGCCATATTTTCAATCATTTCTGACTATAAAAGCTATACGTGATATATCACTTTTATATGAAACTTGCAGTTTGCAGTGCACGCTAGGATGCAAAACTCATCCACGGCTCCCAGGACGCTGCCTGAAACAGGTCATCAATATTGAGACCCAAACACTGATTTGTGATGTCTGCGTGTGTTTAAAATGTGAGATTAAGTGATCAAATACAGCAAACACTGCATAGTAAAGTTGGTTTTATATTTACACATTTGTTCACTGACAACTTGTGACTAGGGATGGCTGACACGAAAGTGGCATTTTGACACGGTGTCGAGATCCGAAGCGCAAGTGTTTCAAAACACTGCACTGAAGCATGATCAAAACATTCAGTTCACGTGACTAAAGTGATTCAAAGTATGGGTCATTTCAGAAGCGTTTCGAGATTTGGCAAATCTGCATTTTACTGACAGGGTCAGAAAAAATCTCTACCTCTGTAGCCTTCAGGTGTCATACAAGAGCAATAACATGACATTTCATTAAAAGTCTGCTATGATCGTTTTGAGGATGATCTGATGAACTTTAATGTTTGGTGAGAGTTTATAAAATTCAAATGGCTTGAGTTAGAATCTCGACGTATATTTTTAAATTACGACTTGATGTACTTTAAAAATGTTACTTTTTTATGACCAAAACAAGACATTTTTATTCAAAAAGTGTTCATTCGCATGTCAGACCACTGTTAAAACAAAACACCTTACAAGAACAGGGGCCTGTTTCAGAAAGGAGGTTACATGAAAAATCAGAGTATTTAAACCCTGAAATGAGAGAAACTTTGGGTTTTCCGTTTCAAAATGGCAGGTTTGTCAAACTTGAGAAAGCAGGGTAAGTCAAGCTTGTTTCTGAAAGAGAGGTAACTAACTCAGAGTCAGTTACCTTGGTAACTTACTCTGTGAACCTAACCTGGTCAGGAGCAGGTTTTATTCTCTAAACTCAGAGTTTCTGTCGGTCTTCACCCCTTTAACACACCCCACACAAACTCTCCCATACCCCACACTGCACACCATAAAGATGTAGCATGCACTGCACTTTAACCAATCCATACTTAAACAATACTGCCTACAACTATGTGTACACCTATCCATCGTACACCTATCCATCGTACACTGTCAACATTGCCAAATTTACACTGTCTTGTTTTTTTTGTGAGTATGTTGTTGTATTTTGCACTGTCGTTGTATTTGCACTGTCTGTATTTTGCACTGTCTGTATTTTACACTGTCTGTATTTTACACTGTCTGTATTTTGCACTGTCGTTGTATTTGCACTGTCTGTATTTTGCACTGTCGTTGTATTTGCACTGTCTGTTTTTTTTTGCACTGTCTGTATTTTGCACTGTCGTTGTATTTTCCACTGTCTGGAGCCAGCACCTAAGCTTTTCACTCATCATAGCACACGTGCTGCTGATGATGTGACAATAAAAGTGATTTGATTTGATTTTTTAAAGACGAAGCAATATTTCTCGCCTTAGCCTTACGTTTTCACCCACCTATTTTAATGCTCATTTTGTATAGGTGCATAAAAACGATTGATGGAAACGTCATGATGCACATAACTTTTTGAAAATATGCATAAAAAAGATGCGCATTGTGGGCACTTAACGATGCAGACACCAATAACTGAGTCGACACCTGTGATCAGAATCACCTTGATCGAGAGCCATTTTGGTCTCTGACCAAAATCAGAAGGTCAGGCCACAATTGTTGCAGTACAGAGCAGGAAGCAGATGCCTTGAGGCTACCGGCCTCATGACTGGTTCATTGATAAGTGTCATCTGATCACTATCCTCATCAAGTTAACTCAAGACGAATGGGTAACTGGTAATGAGAACACTTTTCCTAACAAAGAACTTGTGTTTGACCTCAGGAAATGGGGTTTTCAACCCCCATGCAAGACAGAGAATTGACTGACTTTGGTTCAAAACAGAAAATCAAAATCCTCTCTGAATTTTATAAACTCTCACCAAACATTAAAGTTCATCAGATCATCCTCAAAACGATGATACGTGATGATGCCTTTTAATGAAATGTCATGTTATTGCTCTTGTATGACACCTGAATCCTGTATATGTTAAGAATGCCTTAATGATGTGTAACCATTATGCTCTGATTTATCAAAAATGTACCATTGTGTATGTTGTGTGAGATGAATGAGTGAAACCTTTTCCCTTTCTTTCATTCCTTTTAAGTATAGATATGTAAAATGTATCATGTTCAGATTATAAATGTATGCTTAGTCCTATATTTCTAAGCACCATGGCTCACGTGAGTGAGTCACGCCAAAGCTGCATGTGCTAACATGGGACTGTCATGCAGATCCCCGGACAATGCCTTATTGATCCAGCTCTATTAGGGGCCAGAACATTGGTGGTTAAAACCCATCACCCCAAAACTCTCTAGGCAGAGCAATCAGAGCAGGCAGAGTACAGCAGAGAACCGCAGAACAGAGTCGAGCAGTCCAACAGAGTTGCACCAGCAGCAACTGTTGAGGAGTAGAGATGCTCCACTTCCAGCACAACTCTTCTACAGGTCCAGTCTAGGCAGACTTGGACATTAAAATGGGATGTGACTAGTTTCAAACGTCCCCATCTTCCGTTTACTTTGCTTTTTTTTTTCTTTCCGTCGAGAGTCCAGTAAAGTTAAGTTGCGTCGCGAAACCCGTCAACACGACAACAGTTTGGTTGTCTCCAACTTAAACTACTGGACTTCATTTCATCAGCAGCCTCAGAGACGTCACTTCAACAACCAACCACCAGCGAACTTACGTGGGAATCCAGCTCCACAGAGGGACTTCCCCACATCACTAAGGAACGCAAGTACATCTCCAGATCCATTGCTGAACTGGTGTATGATCTGCTAGTCATGTTAAATGATAGATAACCCTGTCTAAGAAACAGTAAAGGTTGAATTGATTATTTGCTTCGCTTGGTTAGGTTTTACATCGAGGTTTTACATCGCATCTCGCCTAAACTCTTCTTTCCTTCTATTCCTTGTCTGCAACCAGTATGAATGCGTGTGTGTGTGTGTTTGTGTTAGTTTTGTTTGTAGTCAATAAAATCTCCTTTGTATTAAAAGGAAAGTGGCCTGTGTATATGAATCTACTGCCTTATACCTAGATCTTGTTACCCTGCTTAAATATTAAAGTGTTTTTACTTTAGTTCGAATAGCAATATTCATTGTTGAGTCAACAGCCCTGTCTGTTCAAACGAGCGCTGGACGAGTCGTTTGTTCAGTTCAAGAGAGTTGATTCTTTTGGAGCCGCTTTAAATTCTGTTATATTCCCTTTGAGCTAATTTAAAGTTAACGCACTACATAATTGTGTATTACGTGTGCGAGGCCCTACAGCATAATAACCGAGTAGGATAAACTTTTATTCAACAAGAAAGATGCGCATAAACTGCGATGAAAACACTTTTAATGAACAAATTCCAGAATATGCATTAAAAAAAGGTTTAAGAGATGATGAAAATGTGTGTGAATAGACAAACCAGCAGGCTGAGCACATTGTAAAACATCTTAAATGTTGTTTTGGTCATTCTAAAACGCTTTAACCGTTTCAGTATTAATGTATATTATTAATGACCTTCTAAGCATCTGGAACGTGTCAAAAGCGTCTGTTCTCCGCGTCTCATGGCTTCAAACGCCACCATGTGTTCATTGTGTGTCAATTGTCTTCTGAGGTGCGAGTACATTTAGCCTATGAAATAAAGAAAAGATGCAGCTTCTACCGCAGTAAATTCTGTTTATTCAGTATTATTCTGTTAACAGCTATTGCCTATATTTCAGTCACACAAAGAACAAAGTCACGTAGGAGACTGGCTTGTCCTTTAATGAATAATTAGTTTAAATTCACTGACCTTCGACATGTACTTCAACTACATTAATGGGATTATAATTCGTTCTAAAATATATTTTTTAGTGCTGGTCACATTTTAAATGTCATATCAACCTCTACACTTGATCAATAATAGAGGCAGACACACAAGTGCACTTATAAATCTATTAAAACTGATCAACGTGTATAAAAGTGGGAACGTGTGTAAATTTTTTTAATAAACATCACACATTACATTCATTCATTCATTTTCTTTTCGGCTTAGTCCCTTTATTAATCTGGGGTCGCCACAGCGGAATGAACCGCCAACTTATCCAGCATATGTTTTACGCAGCGGATGCCCTTCCAGCCGCAACCAATCTCTGGGAAACATTCACACAGTACGGACAATTTAGCCTACCCAATTCACCTGTACTGCATGTCTTTGGACTGTGGGGGAAACCGGAGCACCCGGAGGAAACCTACGTGAACACAGGGAGAACATGCAAACTTCACACAGAAACGCCAACTGACCCAGCCGAGGCTCGAACCTGCGACCCAGCGACCTTCTTGCTGTGAGGCGACAGCCCACATTACATTACTTTTTTATTATACTTAAATTTGATGTAAAATTACGCATTAACTTGAGCAGCTGTTTTCCCATGCTAACTGTCTCTGTCTCACTGATGTAGTCGTGTTGCTTTGTTAAATATATGCTCATATTTGCTACAACTTTGCATGAGCACATTAAGTTCAGCTGGAGAAAGAAATGCTGGTCTCTTTTTTTCGGATGTTGCCATGGTCACTCGTAATATCTGCGCTCAATTGATGATGCATTTTTATAGTCACGGTGTGCGCGCTTAAAGGGCACCTATGGTGAAAAATCCTTTTCAAGCTGTTTGGACAGACATATGTGTAGGTATAGCGTATAGACCATCATATTGAGGTGATATAAACACACCCAGTCCTTTTTTTCTCAATTTAACAACATAAAAACGGTGGACCAATTGGAGCGGTTTTGAGAACAACGCAACTTGATGTAGGAGTGCGGTCACCCCGCCCATAAATATTGATTGACAGCTGCGTATTAACATGTCTCCGTAGTAACGTGTATAACCATATCAACCAGACACAGGACCAGGACGTGCGGACACCAAGCAACCTTAAATACAAGTCTGTTCAGTTTGCTAGGATCATCAATCATCATCTAATGTGATCAAGAGTGAGTTTTACAAGTTTAAAATGCTTTAAAACAGTGCATGTTAATGAATTATAGCGATTTACTTCATCAGCACAGCCGTGTGTCAGAACAATCATAAAAGACGCTTCAATCCCGGTTTGTGGACGTTAAACCAGGTTTATTTTGTACATTAACATAACAGACATCCATACAGCAGTGGATATTAACCTGTATTCTGTCACATTTGCGTGCAAAAACACTGTCTGTGTGTGTGCCTGTCAGCGCTGTGTGTGCGCGTGAACTTTGTAACGACATTGTGTGTGACTTATCATTGCAACTCCATAACATGCATCAAATACTTATTTGTAAGATTCTTACTGTAGTTTTTCCTCACAATCGTTACGTGAGATCATATTCCTTCGTGTTTGTCTGTTGTCTGACGCAGCCGAGGGAGCCGCTGCCAGTCACGTGGAAACGGTGGGCGTGAAGGACTAGCCTTAAAGGCGCAGTACACAAAAACCGCTAGCTGATGCTAAATGCTACAAAGTAGAAACTTATGACAGGAATAATAAAAAATCTGATGGGTGTTTTGAGATGAAACTTTACAGACACATTCTGGAGACACAAAAGACTTATATTAAATCTGGAAAAAGTGGTAACCTAGGTGCTCTTTAACTCTGAGTTGTTTGACCCAACTCAGATCAGTTATTCTGAAACCAAAAACTCTGAGTTTTTAATCTCTCGGTAAATCAACTCAGAGTTCAAAACGTTTAAACTCTCGAGTTTGTTGAACCTCCTTACTGAAACAGGCCCCAGATCATTTAAAAAGTAACATCTATAGCTGCGTCTCCCTGGATTTGTACCCTTCATCTGAGCATGCTATCTCTCACCGCTTCACAAAATTACTTGAAACCTCAACTCTACAACGTGGAGCAACCTCAATTTGTTTAACCGTTTCTTTGCTGACGCGGTTCCAGAGCAATACATACAAAAAATGACCACTAGGTGTCACTGTAGAGGCGGGTTTCGGAACGTTTTAAAGCTTCGACACATTGGCTGTTTCTCATTACGCGTTCTTCAGCAATCTTGCGTCCTCGTGTAACGTCATCATCAACCGCCAAATGTTCAGTTTCAATATTCAAGAACGCAAGTACAGAGGACGTGTGATGCAGACTTGAGAGCAGCACTCGCTCTAGAAGTCATTGCAAATGGAGGTGGGAAGCATTTTCTATAAGTTTATTATTAAAAGTTCTGAGATAGAACTTATTTACCTCAAGAGTTTCCCTAAATGAAACGGTGAATATAAACATCACCATGAAAATCTTAATAAAGGCATAAACACATTAAGGGTGTTTATTTGCTAAAGTTCATATTAAAATCTATTTATATTAATTGTTTAATTATATTATTAATGTATATTTGTAAAGTATTTATGCATAGAATATATTGTGAAAAGGGGAAAACAATGAAATCGCTGTATGAATGCTGTGATGTTTTAACTATTTCCATTAAAAACACGTAAAGGTCATGTGACCATCAGGAAGAATTCAGCATCTCATTTCTCACAGGACGCGTTGTCTGTTCTCGTGGTCTCTAGAGTTCGTTCTTCCGAAGTGACCTGCAAGACCGGTCCTCACAAGAACGCAAGCCCGTTCTCTGCGATCTTGGAATTGAGAAACAGCCAATTGCTTCGACTTTCAGTGTTTTATGAAGCCTCGCTTTGCCCACCACTACACGTGACACGCTCCCTATAGCCTCGTTTATCATGCTACATTGAATATTGGGTCTAAAATCAGATAGAAGTATGACTTCAAATCAGAATTAGCACTATTTATTTGACTGTGAACAATGTTGTACTTTAATAGCCATTAGCTGCTAATATGATTTCACTAATTAGAATTTGCAAACAATATTATTCTGAAATTATATTATTAAGGAGAAAGCCCAAATGTGTGAATATAAACCAACTTTACCTCAATAGCTATGTTTCCATCCACCCATTTTGGATTTGCCCATAAAAAACTGGTTGATGGAAATGCCATGATGCTCATCAATTTTGAAAATGTGCATAAAAAACATATGCGCATAACTAAGTAGGATAAACTTTTTCTTTAATAAGAAAAGATGCACAAACTATGGAAACACTTTTACCGCACAAATTCCAGTGTGCGCATTAAAAAAGGTCATGTGATTTTATTATAAGAGATCATGTGACGATAAAAATGTGTAAATGGACAAACCAGCAGGCTGAGCACATTATAAACCATCTGAAATGTTGCTTTGGTCATTCTAAAAACACCTTACTGTTTAAGTATTAGTGTTGTTATATTATTAATGACATCCAGAATCAAGATCGTCTGTGCTCCGCGTCTGACACCTTCAAATGCCCCATGCGTTCACTGTGTGTCAGGATTGCCTTCTGAGGCGCAAATCATTTATTAGATGAAGAAAAGATTGACACAGCTTCTACTGCAGCAAGTTCAGTTTTTACAGTTGATATTTGGCGCCAGTTAATCAGGAAGTGACGGTTTTGTTCACTTTGACTCGTTGGATGGAAAAGCTGCTTTATTTGCACATCTTTTATGCAATAATCCGGTTTTGCACATTAAGTTCATTCACATTTTTGGATGAAAACAGCTACTGAAATCAAACACTGGTAAAAAAAAAAACTGGAATAAAGCAAACACTGCAAAGATATCAAACATTAAAACAGCAAACACTGAAGAAACACCAATCATTGCAAAACAGCAAATGCCAAACACAAAAAAAAAACACCAAACATTGCAAAAAAGCAAACACTGCGAAACAGGAAACACCAGAAAATCAACCACTGCAAAAACAGAAAAAAAAGCAAAAAGGAAACACTGCAAAACCAGCAACTGTAAAAACAGCAAACACAAAACACTAAACACTGAAAAAACAGCAAACAGCACAAATAAACCAAACATTGTAAAAACAACCAACAGCAAACACCACACAATCAGCTCAGCTCAAAAACAGCAACACA
>CAIGQZ010032222.1:11353049-11369830 GCA_903798205.1 Danio tinwini | reverse complement strand
ACACAACAGCAAACACCACACAATCAGCTCAGCTCAAAAACAGCAACACAACACACAACAGCAAACATGGTGAAATCCAGCAAACTGAGAGATTAAACCAATGAAGCTTCAGCCATCATTCACTCACCCTCACGCTGTGGCAGATGTAGGAGCTTCACTGCTGTGGAGATTTGACTTTCCTCCTCAGTATTCTTCCTCCAGTGCTGAACATCATCAGAGCTGCAGTTCATCAGAGTTTTCAGTCTCGGTTCATGTTGAAGTTTTGCTGAAAGAGTCTCTGAGAGTCTCCACTGCAGTGATGGTGTTTGCTGGAGTTTCAATAGTGTGTTTGATCCTGCACAACCAGAGAGGCTTGAAAGTGTTTCTAGGCCTGCATTTCTAGTTTTACCCTGTAGTTCCTGATCTGTCCAGTAGAGGGTGAAAGATATAAATAACATATTTAAAGTTAATGCCCTTTGACCTGTAACTTAAAATAAGGTGATGTTGGCTAGTTTTGATATTTATAAGCAGATTAGATGAATTTAAACTAAAGCAATCATAGCAGTTTATAAATACATTTAATGGCTTAATTTGACTGGATTTCCATGTAGAATTTGAAGTAAACATGCTACTTTTAAATGTTAAAGGTTTGTGTTGTGGTTTTGAGTTCTGTTTTAATCAAGGATTGGTCATTTTGAAGCTTCACTGCTGTTGTGTTTTTAATTTACACATTAAATAATGATTTTGATCAATGAAACTCTTGATGTTGTGTTCTTTAGTCTCAGGCTTCATAAAGCCGTCCTGCTCACTTGTGTACTTTACAAAAACATCTGGATTTTCTCTCTCCGCATTTGTGTTTTCAGGACATTGATGATCAACGGTGACGAATCTTACAGCAGATCCTTCATTTAATAAATGATTATTTGAATATGAACACAAACCTGTAAAGATCAGTGTTGAAAAACACAACTTATGCAGATTTATGGCTGGATCTAATCACAGGTACATTCTGTATTTCCAGGTAAACCTTTCGCTATTTTTCAAAAACTATAATGAAAGAGTTTTGAATAATAACACAATCTACCTCAAGTTATCTCTAATTAATGTTTGTTTGTGTATTTAGGGACATTTATATGGTGGCCGAGAGAGCTTAAGAAAGTGCAATTTAAGAAAGTGCATGCAATTACAAGAACACCAGCAAATTAAGAAACGATCTTCATCAATTTGACAGCACACATGTTGCAAATTCTCACAACAAAAACAACTGAAAAACGCGCTGCAAATTGGTCATTTATAGCATGGCATCCCAGATTAAGGAAAAGGAAGGGAATGCATGAAATGTACCTGTAATTTTGGAATGAGTCATATACAGTCTTACTGACAGGTTTATATATTTATATACTGTGCATGTAAAAAATATTTTTGTTGAATCATTTTTGAAGATAAAAAGTGAGGAAAGGACCAACACTGGACTTTAGGAAACTCAGAGCAGAATCCTTCTTCTTGTCAAACTCTCAAACACCAGCAGGAGGCGCTACAATAAAAAAACAACATCCTTGCAGAAACATTCATTCCGGGAAGCTGAAATTTCCTTACTAAATCAGCCAAACAAATCAACAATTAAACACTTTAATATCTGCACTACGTTAAATTTTCTGATTATTGTGATGCTGGAGAGACATTAGAAAATAAACAAGAGACAAGAATACTGACTGTAGATCAGTTTATTTCATCTGATGTTTATTTCATGATTTAGGATCACATTTTATACCCAAACGTCTCCTCTGTCTTTCTGAATAAACCAGATTTCATTCAGCTGAGACACAAATCATGATTTACTGAAGATCTGCTGCTCACAGAATCACATTCAGCCAGTCATTTATATGATCAGAGCAAAACATGAAGAGACCAAACACCAGCAGATCTAGAAACACACACATCACATCTAAAGAGTCTTAAACCTTAAACTGAAGAACCTTAAACCTTAATCTTAAATGTTGGTGTAAAACTTTAACAGCACATTATATTGTGACAGATAGAATATAGAAATAAAACATTTAGCAGATTCACTAAGAACCTATAAAAGAACAAAACAAACATGTAAAAGTTAAAACACTGTGAATGTGAGTAAACAAACACACAAACACATCTTGTCTCAGTAGTTGGTGCAGATGAAGTTGAGTCTGTGAGATTCAGGAAGGCTGATCCAGGTCTGATCTCCTCCAGACTGAACTGCTCCTTTTCTGTTCTCCAGTTTGCAGTTTTCCGGTGTGCTGCCGTTCCCTGGAGCCCAGTTCTGATAGCACACCATGTCTCCACTCAGCCAGAGCCACATGTTCATGCTGCAGTAGTTGTGTAAACCCAACCACACCATCTCAGTAGACGCCAGTTTAACCACGTTCATCACACGACGCTGCATCTCCACTGACTGAACCGAGACCAGATCCACATGATTCTGTCTGCAGTATCTCATAGCTTCAGACCACGACAGATTCTGCTGGATCACAATCAGTTTATCTGGACACAAAACAAAGCACAAGCAGAAACTAGAGAGAGACTGATCAAAAACAACATGCAGAGCAAACACTGTGGAGGAATTTGTCATGTCAGACATGTAGAGTAAACTTTAAGAGATCTGGAGCTGATGATGATGGATTGAGTGTGTTTGGAGGATCTGCTCACCTTCATGACACACAAAAGGAAATTGGCGGTCACAAGAGATGTCTGACCACCATCCTTTACCATTCTGAGTGATCACTGTACAGTTTTTATTCCCACTAGCATTATCAGGTTGACTAGTTTTCCAGTATCTGAATGAGGAGTTGCTCTGATCTGACCACTGCCATGAGTCTCTAAACAGACTGATCCAGACTGCAGATCCAGATGAGTTTCTGTCATTAATGAACTTCTCCAGCTGTTGACTCTCATTCTGGTTCCTCACACTGACCAGATCAATGTGATTCTGTCTGCAGTAACTCTGAGCGTCTCTCCAGTTCATCATCTGATCGACAAACACCAGTCCTCTGCTCACTTTAAATAAAGAAAAACACTTAAATGATTGGTTAAATAAACAGGAACAGTGAAAAAAGGAAATCATCAGAGAAGCTTGTGTTACTAATGGAGTCAGTTGTCATAATTATTAAATGATCAGCCAAAACGGAACATCTGATACACACATACAGATTCATAATGTGTTATTATGCGTTTTTTAAAATATTACTTATTTATTTTTTATCCATAATATGTATACATGTGATAAAATTTACTATTCCATATTTATACTTATGCAGTGTACTTAAACGTCTGTGCTATTTACACTTAAAGGGCACCTATGGTGAAAAATCTACTTTTCAAGCTGTTTGGACAGACATATGTGTAGGTATAGTGTATAGAGCGTCATATTGGGGAGATACAAACACACTCAGTGCTTTTTTTTCAATTAAACAATGGTGGACCAATTGGTGCGGTTTGGAGATTGACCGCAACTTGACGTAGGAGTACGGCCCCCCGCCCACCAATATTGATTGACAGGTGCGCATTACCATATCCTCAGTATGTTGTTTCACGTCCACCATTTTCAGGGTGTGAGTCAAAGCGACGTCACCAAAGAAACACTCTTGCTCTATTTTTAGATGTAAGGCTCATTGGGCTCGACATTCACCACGTTATTGCTCTTCTTGCTGCCAGTGTTTGTGAGTTTTGGTGAGTTTGCTTACATGTGTACTTTTCATTGTGTCTTCCTTAAACTTCAGCGGTTTGCATTTCCCACGGTCACAGAAGCTCCCTGTCATCTCAACTAGGCGCAGCTGGAAAGTGCGAGCGCACTGCCTCACGTGCTCATCCCTCCATTGGAAATAACGAACTAACGACGCACAGCGCCATGCATTTCGCGTTGTCGTGGATGAAAGTGAGGACTGGGGGGTTTGCTCACTATTCTGCCGCTTAGGTCGCCTCTATGGATGCGCTGGCCCTGCTCAGGACACTTCATATTTCTGCCGCGCCACAGAGCGTAATCTGAATAGTTTTATTTTAAATACCATGCGAATGTGCGCGTCTGGTGTGCCGCGTCATGGCTCTGAGCGGCGCGTCCGGTGTATGACGCCCTTTAGTTATAGCCTCAAGCAGGTCAACCAGAAGTACTGCTCGGCGACACGCAGCGTCGCGCCACGCAGCGGCATGCTTTTTTAAAATCTAAACATAAGTTTCTAACAGGGGACACACACCGGCGCCGCAAGTGTGCGATACTTTCAACTGTCATGTGTGCGCTGTGTCGCGGTGCATCCGGTGTGTGATGCCCTTCAGTCAAAGTTAATTCAGTGTGCTTGGTTATTAGTCTCGGTGTAGGCTACAAGCTCGGAGCTTTAAACTAGCACACAGCTGGCTGTAAAACTATACAAAGACACAAATGATTTTGTCCTCTCTGCTTGGTTTGTGTCTAATTCGTACATGTACAGCTGGTTGGTCCTCTCACTCATGTTGCTTCTCTCTTGTCTGCCTGTCTATTACACAAAGCGGGGGAGCTCTTGGCTCCGCCCCCTTGTTAAGTTGGGTGGGAAGTCGAAACTAATTTTCATGTGAAGCAACACGCCCCTAAAACAGCGACCTGTGTACACGCCCCCAAAATGGCACTTTTTAACACATTATAATAAAACAATCTGAATTGTGTTTTGAACTGAACCTAAACTGGCACACTCAGAAGAACCATAATATTAATATTACATCTTAAAAAAGGGTAAAACAGTTGCCCTTTAACATGTAAACATATAATGTGATAAATTGACATCATATTTCATATTGTCAGATGTGACGCAAAATTGCATATTATAATTATTCATTCATTCATTTTCTTTTCGGCTTAGTCCCTTTATTAATCTGGGAATGAACCGCCAACTTATCCAGCACATGTTTTACACAGCGGACGCCCTTCCAGCTGCAACCCATCACTGGGAAATATCCATACACACTCTTTCACACACACTACGGACAATTCAGCTTACCCAATTCCCCTATAGTGCATGTGTTTGGAAAGCAGAGCACCTGGAGGAAACCCACAGGGAGAACATGCAAACTCCACACAGAAATGCCAGCTGACCCAGCCGAGGCTCGAACCAGCTACCTTCTTGCTGTAAGGCGATCGTGCTACTCACTGCGCCACTATGACACCCATATTATAATTATTGTTTTTTAAATTCCGTTTTTTATATAAACATATAGTCACACTTTATTTTGACGGTCCGTTTGTTGAATTTAAGTTACATTGCAACTAATTATCTTTAGATTATAAGTAGACTGTTAGGTTGGGGTTGAGGTTAGTGTAAGTTGACATGTAATTGCAAAGTTTCTTATAGTCAGTTAAATGTCTGTTGAAGGACTGTTAAATGTCAGTGTCAACCGATATTAAGCAGACAGTCTACTAATACTCAAATGGACCATCAAAATAAAGTGTTACCAAACATATTTGTCCAGTTGTCTTCCTAACCTCAGACTCTACTCTCTAGTACAACTGTAACACTAAAAACTCAGACATACAAGAAAATGAAAATGCATTGCTTAATACATCACATTTTCTTGCATAACCCCATATCTATTTTTCTTTCATAGAGGTTTGTACTCACTGTTGTAGCAGATAAAGGATGAGGTGTTACTACATGGCCAAACATACCACAGTCCATTTCTCATAACAGTACAATCATCACTGCCGACCTGTTGTCCAGATGCCCAGTTCAGAAAGAGCGCAGGGTCACCTGAAGTCCAATGCCATTTATAAACACTCGTCTTCTGAAGACCAATCCAGACATACTGAATAATACTAAATTCTTTATTCACACTTATCTTCGGCTGCCAAACAAGTTTATTTTTCTTATTTTTGATCATGTCATTCATGTTGTCAACAGTGGCCAGATCTGTGTATTTCTCTCTGCAGTATCTCTGAGCTTCAGTCCAGTTCTTCATCTTATTTATATAGTAATACTGACGCTGAACACATTCAGATACGGAGCAGAGAGATATAGATAAATAAACAGATTCATTCTGGAGTGAAACCTTTCAGCAGGTAAAAGAGAAACAAATGCACAATAAACAATATGAAAATGATCAATGTCAGAAGTGTGTATGTGTGTAAATAATGTAGATGTGTGTGTTCTTACCTCAGAGGTGGTGTGATTCTGTCCTCAGTCTGATGCTTCTGTCTGCAGCTTCAGACTATGTGATTATTTTATATCTGCTCTCATCCGTCATTCAGCACGTCACAGCATTTGTTTATTACTCTAAATTAATTTTCATATTTTGCTTTCTCTACTTTTTCACTTCTTTCCCATTTTTAATTTTTATTTTTTGCATATTGACATGACTGTCCCTCAGCATCAGTCAAAATGATTATACATTTGGAAAAAATAACATAAAATAAATCCTCCAGGCACTCTGGTTTCCCCCACAGTCCAAACACATGAACTCTAGGTGAATTGCTAAATTGTCTGTAGTGTATGAGTGTGAATGTATGTTTCCCAGTGATGGGTTGCAACTGGAAGGGCATCTGCTGCATAAAACATATGTTGGATAAGTTGGCAGTTCATTCTGCTGTGGCGACCCCTGATTAATAAAGGGACTAACCCGAAAAGAAAATGAATGAATGAATGAATATGTGTGTCTGTGTAAAAATACAGCATAAATATATATATACAGTTGAAGTCAGAGTTATTAGCCCCCCAGGTTACTTTTTTCCCCGTTTTCTGTTTAACAGAGAGCAGATTTCTTCAACACATTTCTAATCATAATAGTTTTAATAACTCATCTCTAATAACTGATTTATTTTCTCTTTGCCATGATGACAGTAAATAATATTAGACTAGATATTCTCCAAGACACTTCTATACAGCTTAAAGTGACATTTAAAGGCTTAACTAGGTTAATTAGGTGAACTAGGCAGGTTAGGGTAATTAGGCAAGTTACTGTATAATGATGGTTTGTTCTGTAGACTATCGGAAAAAATATATAGACTAAAGGAGCTAATTATATTGACCTTAAAATGGTGTTTAAAAAATGTAAAACTGCTTTTATTCTAGATGAAATAAAACAAATAAGACTTTCTCCAGAAGAAAAAAACATTATCAGACATACTGTGAACATTTCCTTGCTCTGTTAAACATCATTTGGGAAATGTTTAAAAAATAATAAAAAAAATTCAAAGGGGGGCGAATAATTCTGACTTCAACTGTGTGTATATATACATTACATTTTAAATTTCAGAACTAATCTGCTGTTTTATTATTTGCATAACTTGTATAATATTTGTATAACCTTTTTGAATCACATTTGTTTATTCCTCCAAAAAACCATGTTCATATTTAGCTTCCTCCATACGTGTTTTCTGTCCTAATCTTTTCCCCTATTTGCATGCTGACATCAGTGTCATTCAGGATCAGTCACGAATGTAGACATTGACTCAAAACTACTACTCTGATGTTAAAACAGGGTTTTGTAACTAATTTTACATCTGTTTATTGTGACTTTCAGCACTTTGTAAAAGTCTTACTAATATTTTTACCCAAAAATAATTTTTTTTTTAAGCATATCAGTATGAAATATCAATTTACATTTGCAAACATTATTTCTGTCATTAATCGTAATTCTACAGTGTGATTATTGTCTCTGACAGCAGCCAGTGCTCCACACAGAGATCTGATCATCATCCAGTCTGTCTGGAATGACAGGAAGAAGCAGAACAAACTGAGGCAAACTAAATCCAGAAGAACTTTGTCAACATCTCCAAGATGAATCAAAAGCCATACCTGCAAAGAAACTAGTACTGGGCAGTAATGAACCCTTTTCACAAGCCTGTTGTGACGTGTTTAACGGTCATCAGCATGTTAAATCCTTCAAATGAACATTTAGTATGGTTTATTTATAAACTAATTTTGAGATGATCACGTGCTTATGATCAACATGGCTGGCACCTCATTAGCTCCGTAATCTGCCCTATTAGATGATTATGGACACATTATAAATAACCACAGCTTTCACTTCAGTTATTTTCAAGGCAAAGGCAAGTTTATTTATATAGCACATTTCATACACTGTGGCAATTCAAAGTGCTTTACATAAACAAGAATAAAAAGACAAAAAAGCAAATAAAAAAAATGATTAAAAACAGATAAAAATGTGTTAAAATGGGTTATAAAAGAATAAATCTTCGTCTTAAAGTTCCCCCCATTCCACCCTTTTTCCTATAGGGCATCACGGCGGCCCAGTGACTAGCACTGGTGCCTCACAGCAAGTACACTGCCGGTTCAACCTCCTATTGGGCCGGTTGGCATTTCTGTGCGGAGTTTGCATGTTCTCCCCGTGTTCGCGTGGGTTTCTCCTGGGTTCCCCGGTTTCCTCCCACCGTCCAAAAACATACACCATGGCCAATCGACTAAACCAAATTATTACCTAAGACAACCTTGGTTTACACTTCTCACACGGTGACAAGCGGGGGAGTTCTCGAGACCTCCTGAGCTCGAACTCCCCTCTCGCCCTTCTAACGGGAGGGAGCCCCGGACTCGAGGATATTATGAACTCAGGGCTCTCTCCCGGGACAGCATGCCAATTATGCTTTAATGATCAGCTAAGTGTGAACTCTTGAATATGTATTTATGTATGTACTATATCGTCTTTGCTTTAAATTACAAAAAGTGAATTATCACTTGTGCAAGGTGTTTGTAATGCAGTTTTTATAGGGCTGAGAGTAAACTAGACATTACTGCCGTCATCTGTCTCACACATTTGTTTCCTCTTTCTGAACATCTTTATAACATCATCGTGGAGTTTTCCTTTTAATATTTGAGCAAATAAGATTGTTTAAATTGTTTGCTGTGTTCTCCCTTTCACTGCGCTCTAAGTTTTCCCAACTATGACGACTTCCGCTACTGAGAAACCCAGAAATGTGAAAAGGGTACATTGGGACAACACTTTTTTTTCTGTGATTAATCACATTCATATACACAGAATTGAGCAAAGAATTCAAAAGTAGAGCATTTACCACTTTCATTCTAAAAGTTCTGTCATATAAATAAAGGAGCAAATATTTTTGAACAACTGATGTGTTTTTACAGCAACATTCTCTTTACTTATAAACAGTTATACATGTCTTGTAAATATTGCCTTTACCAACAATCTAAAAAACAGCTATTTGCCATTGCCATTTAGTGATAATTAAGGGTGCTTTCACACTAGCACTTTTGGTCCGCACCAGGGTTCATTTGACGTCAGAGTTCGGTACGTTTAGCTAGTGTGAACGGTGTCTTCTGAACTCGGGTGCACACCCGTGAACTGTACTCGAGTCCCAGGACCATGCAGAAACTTTCCAAGGGGCATGTGCTGGGAGTTCAGTCGTACAAAAATGTATGATTTTAAAAAGGAGGCGTGGCACCCAAGCCCACCCCTAACCCCAACCGTCATTGGGTGATGAGCAAATCGTACTAATTTGTACGAATTAGATCGTATGAATTTTTATGAATTAGCCACTAAATCAAATATTACAAATTGCCGTGAGATTGCGTTGGATAAGGGGTGTTGGGGGGAGTGGGCAATCACAAACTGATTGAATGGTGGGGGTTTGGTGTGGGGGTTTGCGATTGCAAACTGAAGAGCGAGGGGGAGGGTGTTTGATTGCAAACTGAAGACCAGAGGGCACTTTTGTTCATTTTTGAGTGGCACTTTTTATCCAAGAGAAAAAAGGTCATGTGCACTACACAGGTTGAGCCCTATCTGGGCCTGTCGAGTCCTCCTGAAAGAGGTGGTCTGGGGTACGGTTCATGTGAACTTCGGTACGGTTCATTTCTGGTATAAATGCAATGGTACCAAATAATAGAAGTAAACTGCCAACTGTACAACAAACTATTATTTTCATAGCGTTCATTAGTGTGTGTGTGTGTGTGTGTGTGTATCATGTACTGTAATGTGATGTCAAAGGCAAACACAGTGATAATATCGGCTTGTCTCCTCCAAAAACAGCTTCTGCTGACATTGCGTTATGTTCTGAACGTTTATAATTTTTTTGTGGCAGACAGACACAGGTCGCTTTCTGTATGTCCAAAACCAAAAGATTCAGTAAAAGCAGAATGACCACGTTGTGCGTACGTACGTCTTTCCATTTTGGTGCTTTGCTTTCATGTCCATCACCTAGCAACAGCTGTACACAAAAGCAGCTGGATGACGTGTACCAGGGTTCAGAAGGAAAAAAGTTAGTGTGAACATCAACCGAGAAGTTGGCAAAGGGGACAGTTGAATTTGTGTACGGTCAAGGCAATTGAACCAAGTGTTAAAGTATCCTAAGTAATCATTATATCAGTGGTTCTTAGTTCCTTCGCTTCACCTCACTGTTTTCAGTTAACCAGCTCAATAGATGAGAGCTTTATGAACTGTGTTCAGAATTACAAGGTCCTTACCCAGTGGTGACTACTCTCTACTAAATGTAGCTAATAGCTAAATATAGATACACACATACACTGTAATCAATAAAACCTTTAAAGACACAATTGACCTTTTTATTAATTGTCACATTTCTAAATGTATGCACATCAATCTGTCCAGGTTGATGGCCCCAGATCAGCGATTCACTATACATGAATGGAGAACTAAACTACTATTAAAGCAATGCTATTGTAAGGAGGATAATTAAAACATATCAGTAAAAACAGTGCTATTAATTAGTACATAGTGAAATGTTCTTTGAAAAACGGGGGTGATTTTTGACAGCAACCTGCCATTTGAAGGCTAGATTTCAAGCACCTGTAAAACTGCATTTTTTTCCATCTTAAAAATGTTGCCAAACTTCAACATATGCTATCAATGTCTGATGCGGAAAAGCTTATTCATGCTTTTATGACCTCTCGGTTAGACTATTGTAATGCATTACTAGGAGGTTGCCCTGCTGGCCTAATGAATAAACTTCAGCTAGTCCAAAATGCAGCTGGCTAGAGTGCTTTCTAGAACACAGAAATATGATCATATTACTCCAGTTCTTTCATCATTGCATTTGCCCCTTATTTAACATCATATACATTTTAAAATCTTTTTGACTACCTACAGATCCCTGAAAAACTTCAGTCCACAATTTGAGGGAGCACCTGGTGTATTATAGCCTCTCACGTCCACTACGCTTAATTAGTTCTGGAAAATCGATTAGTACCAGAATATCAAAATCATCTGTAGGCGGTAGATCTTTCTCATATCTGGCACCTAAACTCTGGAACAGACTTCCTAGCACAATTCAGGAGGCAGACACACTCTTGTCAGTTTAAAACTAGATTAAAAACACATCTGTCTGCATTAGCATACACATAAAACACAAATGCTTTTGAAATCCAAATCCTCTAAAGGATTGTTAGTCTGCATTATTGATGGCAACCGGAGCCGAGACCACTTCTCAAAAGACATTATAATTTTAACAGCATCTATGATTATGTTAGTCTGTTTCTCCTTATCTCAAGGTATCCGTAATCCTGGACCAATTCTGTATCCTAAGCAGATGCTGTGGTGGTGATGAAGAGTGGAGAGCATGAGATGAGACCTCAATGACAGACGAGTCTCCACATTGATCCTGTAGGCTCAACTGAACACCTGCCAGTGACCTACTCAGACCTGCAGCCACACACCTGAAAAACCACCTCCAGTGCCTAGACTGCAGCTCTGCTCCACTGGCTTGCTTGGTTTGGGACTTGTGGAGCTGCACATTGTTGGATTTGCTCTTCAGTGTTTGGGCTTTGAGCAGTGGCATTTACATTGCAAATTGTTTCAATTTACAAGAACTTCTATGTTAAGCTGCTTTGACATTTGAATTTGATTGGTTTGGCATATTAATAATCTGTTTACTCACTCACTATCTTTTGCTACTGCTTACAGAAAGACAATGTCTCCCAGCTCCCAGTAAAGAGCACACTAAATCGATCTCATTAAATTTACATATGTATTTAGCAGATGCTTTTATCCAAAGCAACTTACACCTGGTAACACACAGCCAGAGCAGGGGGCTGCCCTGGGTGCAGTTAGGGTTTCGGTTCCATACTCAAGGGAATCACCTCAGCCTTGATATTGAGGTGGATATTTATTTACTCTTTCCACTAACAATCCCTACTAGTACCAGGACTCTAACCTGCAACCTTTGGATCCTTAGTCCAACACTCTAACCATTAGCTGCCCCACCCTCAGTCTCACCTTCCTCATTTGCCCTCTTGGGATCTCTCTGTAGTCATGCTGCCATCAAACAAGAGTGCTGGGAACTTGAAGGTATTCTTTGGTCAACAATTAATGTCTGGAATTTAGGCCGGGCAATTTGCAAAGGTTCTTACCTCTTCTTTTAGAGACCAGTTAGTTTTGTTGGTTGTGTTTTGATGGTCGGCAGAAGAGAAGCGCAATATCCAAGCTTAGGTCGGCCCACTGGATTGTGAATGCCATCAACCTTGCATACCATACTCAGTTGTGTCCCCTGTAGATGAGAGTTCACTCAACAAGGAGTGTCTCCTCTCTACAAACATTTGAAGAGCTTCAGGCTGGGCGACACCTAAACCATTCACAAAATTATTTTCAAGTGGAATAAGTTTCTTCCTGGTTGCTGGGAAACACTGGTCAATCAGGAGAATATTAGGTTGGTGATAAACATGCTTGCTGTGCTATTCACCAAATCTTAAGATGTGTGTGCTTATATTTCTCTGCTAGAATGTTTCTTGCGGGCAAACCCTAGACAGTTTATCAAAGACCCCCAGCACCAACGCTATGAAACTGCAGACCCGGAGACCCAACTGCACGCTCAGACCAGCACTTTCAGACCTATCTTAAAGTTAGGGTCAGTTGACCGACATTGCTACTTGCTAGAAGGTGCCAAGATGTCCTCGCTGCAGTCTGTAATCATGAGGATGTACTGGACCAGGTCTAATATGTAGTGGACATTGTACCGCTCACTAACGTAACGTTCATACTATGGTGACGGTTGTGTTTAGGGTAGTGGGAGGTGTAGATAATCATCCAATTACGTAGTGGACCTGATCCAGTACATCATCAAGCTGCAGGCTGCAGCAAGGACTGAAAGTGCTGGTCTGAGCATGCAATTGGGTCTCCAGACATGCCGCTTCACCCAACCCAACAGCTGGTGGCACTGTCTGAGAAAACATTAGGTCTGAAAATACTGGTGTGAGTGAGTGCAGCTTCACCCTACTCCTCATCACTGACTCTTATGTTGTCTGGTAAGCCTGATTGGCATTAACTGAATCAGTAGATTGTTATATTATTTGAGTTATAATAATTTGACATTTTGTTGATGACAGAATTAGGATATGTTTCTGTCTATTTTTTGCAACATTTTGGCTGATGTGCCATCCTAAATATTAATGTCTGAAAAGCTAATAATGAAACTTCACAAATAAAGCAATAATTATATAGAATTGTTATATTTATTTACATATAAACCATATAATATGCACATTGAGAAAATAAATATGTAAGATTAAATTGTCTCCTGCTCCAGCATTGAATCTCACTTCTCCAGATCTCTCCTAATTTGTCAGTTGATTGAGCCTCAGGGTCCAGATAAGAATTCCTGCACAGAAACAATACACATTGCTTGAGTTAGTTTAGGAGCCCAATTGTTTAGGCATTAATGCTCTCAAAACCTGCCAAAACTACTTTAGCTCTGAGTTTATTTGACAATAACCATACAGCTTAGAATGCTCATCAGCCAATGAGAATCAAGCATTCAACTGTCCTCTAGAGTAACTTAAATTAACTAACAAATATAACCATTTTTGGATCTGCCATAGCAACATTTGATCTTTACATCTTCATGAATTCATACAATAGATGTTAGCCTTGTACCTGCACAGATCAACTGGAAGCCTGAAGCCAAGGTTGCAACTGGTGCTCCACTTGCAGTTGAATTTTGACTCATCAGAGTTGAATTTGCAGACACCGTAGATATTGTAGACGCTGCAGACGCTTGAGAAACCGTAGAAGCTGAAGTTGCTGGTGAAACTGTGGACGCTGAAGATGCTGGAGAAACTGTAGAAGCTGAAGATGCTGGAGAAACTGTAGAAGCTGAAGATGCTGGAGAAACTGTAGAAGCTGTAGAGGCTGGAGAAACTGTAGAAGCTGAAGATGCTGGAGAAACTGTAGAAGCTGCAGATGTTGGAGAAACTGTAGAAGCTGAAGAGGCTGGAGAAACTATAGAAGCTGAAGATGCTGGAGAAATTGTAGAAGCTGCAGATGTTGGAGAAACTGTAGAAGCTGCAGATGTTGGAGAAACTGTAGAAGCTGCAGATGTTGGAGAAACTGTAGAAGCTGCAGATGTCGGAGAAACAGCAGACATGGTAGATGCTAGAGATGCAGATGGCGTTATAATTGGTGTTCCAGATGATACGGTTGTGGTGCAGTCACATCCATTGAAGACCAGAAGAGCGGTTACAGCAAAAAGACTCAAATGCTTCATCTTTCTTTGGGGGTAAAAAACATATTAAGCTGAGCTGAGATTATATACATTAGTGTTTCCCAACCCTGTTCCTGCACTTTTAGAGATAAAGGTACGCAAGGTGTCACTGGGGTGGTACCTTTTCAAAAGGTACACATTTGTACTTGAAGGGTCCATACTGGCACCTACCTCAAAAGTATGTATTAGTATCTACAAATTTTAAAAAGAACACTTTTGTGCTTTTTAGGTACCAATATGTACCCTTGAGGTATTAACATGAATCTTTTAGGTACAAATTTGTACCTTTTGAAAAAGTATCACCCCAGTGACAACTCACGTACCTTTGTTTATGAGAGTGCAGGAAAAGGCTTGGGAAAAACTGATATAGATAATCAGTTTGTTTCATATTAAAGAGCATATGGAATCATATTGACCACCCTTTGCATCCTGTGTTCACACCAGATGAGATATGCATGAATAAATCATGCTATTCGTGCATAATAGGCGCATGAACATTTTAAGTTTACTCTCTTAATTCATGGTTCAAATTCACTTCAGAATAGACGCTGATTTGCACCATGGCCAGGGCTTCTGTCTGCTCTGTGACTCTAGCTTCGTTGGTAAATAGCTAACATGGATTTTATAAGGAGAATAGCTGTGCTTTGGGAAGGTTGAAAAACAGGGTAGATTCGTTCGGCGCCTTGTCTAAGTCCATTAGATTTTTTTAGAGGTGCACCCAGCTCTTTGAGTTTATCAACTCCTCCAGAAGCTATACCTGTATGATGGAGGCTTGCAGCAGTGCTTCAGACTGAGCCAAGCCCAGATTGATGAGAGGTTGTCTGGTATTGGCAAGAGAATTTTCACCTCAGGACACCAACAACAGGCACTACGTCATAATCATGCCCCAACAAGCTCCAGATTTTTTTTAATGTGGCAAAACAAGCATGCTAAATACTTAACTCGCACCACTTCATTCGCACAAATTGTGCCGCAGGATGTCTATTCTAATCTTTGCATTGACTTAACAATTAAATCACTCATGCCTGACGCTTCGTCTGTGTCTGGCGTGAATGAGGCATTAGACTACAGTGGTTTATTTTTTCTGTAAACAATTCAGTTAAGCAGTCATCAAATCAGCATATGGATCTCAACAATGGTGACAACAAAATATTCAGATGAACAGATCTGCTCTGAGCATCACCAAACAAGGAACCGAAGTTGAAGCACAAACAAGAAAGAGTAACAGGAAATGCTCTGACAATTTATTTCACCTGCATGTTGCGACTACTAGTCAATTAGATTACTTTATGATGATTATGACACCTTAAAAGCAGAGCCAACAACACCTTTCTAAACTAAATATGTCAAAACAAATGTTAAATTGAAAGAGGTAAACTAAAGCTGATGACTGAAACACTGATCACCACAATGATGACTTTAAATAAAGCAGCAACAAATCCTTCAGAATATGAACTATATTGTAATAAGTGAAGCTAGTAATGCTATTTTTAGAGTTTTATCATCCTCTGCTAAGAGATTTAATTTCATTTCAGCTAATATTACCTAAATTTTACAACGGTCCCTCATTAACTGCAGGAGTTAGGTTTTAAAAATAGACTGTAATAGGTAAAATCTGCAAAGTAGTCCGCTTTATTTTTTACAATTATTATAGATGTTTTAAGGCTGGAAAACCCCTCACTACACTGTTTTCTCAGATGGACATTAACATTTTCACACTTTTCTCTTTTGTTTAAACACTTGCATAACTTTTACCTTCCTTTAGCGTGTCCAGAAGTCCAACATTTTGTCCGATGGTTAGCATCTTCCTTTGCCTTTTATTAATGAAATATATAAATATGTTTATAATGTTTCATATTTGTATAAAAAAGACTAGAAGTGCAATATTTTGAAGTGGAATAGTAGAAGTGCAGATATCCCGGACGAGCCCCCAATAATTATTATTTAAACTCTGTGGCACTGCTATTAGCTGTTGTATTTTCTATCTTGATAGACATCTTTTTTATCATTAATATGTTTCATATTTGTAAAAAAAAAAAACAAGAAGTGCAATTTTTTAAAGTGGAATATTAGAAGTGCAAAATATCCCGGACGAGCCCCCAATAATTATTATTTAATCTCTGTGCCACTGCTATTAGCTGTTGTATTTTCAATCTTTAACAAATGAAATATATTAATATGTTTATCATTAATATGTTTCATATTTGTATAAAACCCATTAGAAGTGCAATATTGATAAGTGGAATATTAGAAGTGCTAAATATCCTGGACAAGCCCCCATTGATTATAGCTTTCCTTCTCTCTGTGGTGCTGCTATTAGCTGTTGTATTTTCTATCTTGATAGAAA
>CAIGQZ010032222.1:11296721-11319266 GCA_903798205.1 Danio tinwini | reverse complement strand
GCTCCTCCCTAAATGACTGATAGCTCCTCCCTAAATGACTGATAGCCTCTCCCTAAATGACTGAGAGCCCTGCCTTGAAGGACTGATAGCTCCTCCCTAAATGACTGATAGCCCCACCATAAACGGCTGATAACTCTGCCCTAAAGGGCTAATAACCCCGCCCTAAAGGACTGATAGCCGTGCCCTAAATTACTGATAACCCTGCCCTAAATTACTGATAACCCTGCCCTAAATGACTGCCAATGATACCCTCCATCCCCTAAAGGACTGATAGCGCCACCCTAAATGAATGATAGTGCCCCCCACCACCACCACCCAAGCATTTCGAGGGGGAAGTTAAGTAATAATGAAGTGCATATATACATTGTTTATAACAAGTACTACCATAGACATATAAAATAAGAGTAACATTTGATTTCATCCCGTTTTTGATTAGAACACTGGCAGTAGACACTTGTCTTCTCAGTAGGTACAGCACAGTGTAGTGGTTTATGTTCATGACTGGTGTTTGAACTCTCACTTAATGCCGAATTTCTAACCTGCTCTTCTTCTCTTGTTGTCAGGATGAGATCGGCAGCTCTGCTTTCGCTCCTCTTTATTCTGACTCTCAGCGATGGAGCAGTTGGCAAGGAAACCCCATACGAAAAGTTCAAGCGAAGACACATTCTCCCCATGTCATTTAAAGGCAATAACGCAAATAATTGGGCAAATTATCTATGGCAAAATCATCTCTGTATCCATGAGTACAAAATTACCAAAATTACTTTAATCCAGGAAAATGAAAATGATGTTATAGAAATATGCAGAGGAGCTGGCGAACAAATGGGGGACAACTATTACAGGAGCAGACGTCAATTACATGTGTACATTGTCAAACACACTCGGTCAAGTTCAGAACGTGTGTGTATCATTCATAAATGTACAATGGGCAATTATCTTGTGACGGTTGCCTGTAACAACACTACAGAGAACAGTTTAAAACCTGTGCATTATGAGAGCGTATCTAATGGAACAGGAATAGATTGCTATTAAAAACTTTTTTCCCACTTTGTGACTGAAGAACTATGCTAGGCTTGAATGTTGCTAATAAAATGTCCTGTGCATTAAAAATTGGCATATATATATATATCTTTAAACCTGCTAAATTAGCAAAATCATTTCAAATAAAGCTGTCTTTGCAAAGCGCATTTTGGTATGCTGTGAATTCATTCTGACTATATTGACATGAAAGTCCTGTGGAATCAAATCCATGTGTTGCAATCCATAAGATCTATGAATGAATAAATTACTGAATACATACAGTCCTGTAGTGGATGTACATGAAGTCAGTTCTGTTCTGGTGAATGATTATAAATATACAGTTGAAGTCAGGATTATCAGCCCTCCTTTATATTTTCCCCAAATTCCTGTTTGACTGAAAGAATCATAACAGTTTTAATAACTCATCTCTAATAACTGATTTCTTTTCTCTTTGTCATGATGACAGCTCATAATATTAGTCTAGATATTCTTCAAGACACTAGTATTCAGCTTAAAGTGACATTTAAAGGCTTAACTAGGGTAATTAGGGTAAAGTTAGGGTAATTAGGCAAGTCATTGTATAACAGGGGTTTGTCCTGGAGACAATCCAAAACAAATATTGCTTAAAGGGGTTAATAATATTGACCTTAAAATGGGTTTAAAAACATTCAAAACCAATCTAGCCGAAATAAAACAAATAAGACTTTCTCCAGGAGAAAAAATATTATCAGACATACTGTGAAAAAATTATTGAACATCATTTGGGAAAAAGAAAAAAAAACATAATTGTGGCTTCAACTGTGCGTCCTCACAGCTTTCCAAGTGATATGAAGAGAAAGTCTGAGAAGATGATGATGTCTTTAAGCCTTATAGTGAAAACTTCACGCTAACAATGACAGGATTTGATCGGGCCAGCGTTTGTCTTACACTGAAGTGAAAGTTCAGCTGATTCACAGAGAGAGCTGGCGATTGGTCAGTTTCACCGCGGTCAGCAAGTGAAGCGTTTAATATAAACAAAAGCCTCTGACAGGAATAAACCTCAGTCAGAAAGTGTCCAGTTTTCTCCTGTTATAATCGGATGCTGACACGTATCTGCACATTTATTGTCTATAATTTATTTTATCTGCATTTTCTCAGCATTAATTCCCCTTGATCGATATCTGGAAGCATCTAGTGATGTAATGTTACTCCTTGTAGATCAACACATCCCTTTGGCTAAAAATGACAAGCAAAGCGGCACCCATGGTCCAAAATAAATGTACATTTTCTTGTATAAGGTAAATTGCTTCTGCATATTTCACAAAGGGGCATCATTTACATTATATTAAGGCATAAATGTGTTTCCTTTAAGTATGAAGTAAAACATTAGCAAGTTAGTTTTACTTCACCACTATAAGGCATTTCCCAAACGCAAATAAATGTTCACAGCTTCGCTGCCATCATGTATTGCATTCATTCCTTTCAGTGATCAGCATTGTTGGTTTTATCACTCTTGATTTGACCAGTGGCTGAATCTGTCTGTATACAGTTTGAAGAAACGTGTGGCGTGAAAATGTTGCTGTTCTTCCTAAACTGTCCATCAGAGCTCCTGTGATATCTGCATGCTGATATTTCATCTGTCTGCCAAAGCATTTCAATACAAGCTGATTTTGCAGAGCAGTTCTCTATAATCTCTGTTCTTCTTTATAAAACTGAAATGACCATCATCTAAAAATACTCTTTCATCAGCTTTACCTCACATTACTTTACCCTAACATTACTTCATCATGCCATAATGTCTTTGAATCAGCTGGGGTTTGATGCGCACAATAAACCTTTGCTGGATTTTTATCTTTACTGTGGTACAACACTGATTGAGCTACAGAACAAACTGACATTTACTGGTCAGTTGTTTTATTTAAGAGCAAGAAAAAATACTGTCAACACTCAGATTAAAAATTGTTTTTTTTTTCCAAAGTGTGATGCGTTTCTTTACTCGTAAACAGGGCCTGATTAATGTAAGGGCTAGGTGGGGCTGAAGCCCCAGGGCCCACGGAAGAAGAGAGCCCTTAATTGGCTATTAATTTGAGCTGTAACTCGAGAAACGCCTCGTTGCATTATGCTTTCTCTGGTCGATAATGTGAAGTATTCCTTTCAGTTTTCTGCTGTTTAAAAACAGTGATGTCGGGGCTAAACTGGGGCTCAGAGTGGCTCTAGCCCAATCAGAATATTGAATAGCCCTGTTTCTAGTCACCCATAAGGGTGATCAGATGTCCCAATTTTCCCAGGCCAGTCCCTTATTTCAGCACTACTGTGAGAACCGTCCAATCAAAGGTAGGCTAACCTCGCCAGAGCAAAATATTAAATTCAAACAGTTTTCATCATTGATACACTTGTACATGTAGTAACTGTGATAGGCGGAATCAAACTGAATGGACTCATGGAATTGCTCTTCAGTGTTTGGACTCTCAGTAGTGATTATTAAACCACACTGAATTGAGCTAAACTGAACTGAACTTAAACACTGAAAACTGAACTGACACTGTTTACATTCACTATAAACTTCCATGTGAAGCTGCTTTGACACAATCTACATTGTATAAGAGCTATACAAATAAAGATGAATTGAATTGAACTCATAAATAAAGCGCTGTCTCGACCACACGGCGGTGACAGCTGGACTCAACCCAGCGCACATCTGCACAATCCTTCCATCACACAACATAACCGAGACAGTGTGCGAACAAATCTAATAGCCTACACAAGAAGTTATCAAAATATCCATCATTGCGGAGTATCTACTGAGTAAATACACTCGGTTATGCTATACAGTAAGTCTAACTGAACTAGTTAGAAAGCAAACTTTTTTTCATGAGTGTTTACTTTGCCCCTTTTATAAAAAAGACAGTAATATTATGCAGCAATGAAATATTGGCTTTCATCAGACAATATATCTGTTGCTAAAATATATATTGATAAATAAAATAAGGATGCCTGCCATTTGTAACTCCGACGACCACAATAAGCTATTTTGGATATTAGAAGCATGGATATTAAAGATATCCTATCATTAAGGATTTATGGTCAGCTGAAGTTTTAAAGAACCTTTTTAAAGGTGAACCCCTATTTAAAGTATTTATTATAAAGCACTTATTAGGGAAGTATTGAAAATGTTTTTTTTTGTTTGTTTTTTTACTGATTTTTGCAGCCTGTTTGAATTTTAAAGTTCATATTATATAATTACTTAATTTTGTATACTTGCAGGCCTGTTTTAATAAAATAGAAAAAAAATATATAATAATCAAATACAAATCAAATGGTGGAACATTAGATTATAATATTAATTAGTAAATTAATATTAGTATTAGTAAAATTAGTATTAATAATAACAATAATAATAACAGCAATTTATAGTCAATTTAATTAATTATTTTAGCCCTCCTTTGAATTTCTTTTTCTTTTTGGAGATAGTTTTATTTGTTTTATTTCGGCTAGAATAAAAGCAGTTATTTATTTTTTAAACACCATTTTAAGGTCAATATTATTAGCCCCTTTAAGCTATATTTTTTTCCCGATAGTCTACAGAACAAACCATCGTTATACAATAACTTGCCTAATTACCCTAACCTGCCTAGTTCACCTAATTAACGTAGTTAAGCCTTTAAATGTCACTTTAAGCTGTGTAGAAGTGTCTTGAAGAATATCTAGTCAAATATTATGTACTGTCATCATGACGAAGATAAAATAAATCAGTTATTAGAGATGAGTTATTAACACTATTATGATTAGAAATGTGTTGAAAAAATGTGTTGACCACAACTGTATATACTTTTGTGAGGTAAAAAAATAAAAAGGGGCCCTTGGATTTGCTATATCCCCAGGGCCCAATGTGTTCTTAATCTGGTCCTGGTCGTTAGCATTATTATAAAACTGGTGCTGCTTGTAATGTGTTACCTCAACACTGCACATTAGTGCCAGCTGGAGGTGCAACTAGGCACTTATGTCTGTATAAACAACCAATTGTGTTAGATTAATTTAATGGTAAGCGACACGTTGGCTCAGTGGTTAGCACTGTTGCCTCAGAGCAAGAAGGTCGCTGGCTGGGTCACTTGGCGTTTCTGTGTGAAGTTTACATGTTCTCCCCATGTTGGTGTGGGTTTCCTCCGGGTGCTCCGGTTTTCCCTACAGTCCAAACACATGCGCTATAGGGGAATTGATGAACTAAATTGGCCGTAGTGTATGTGTGAATGAGTGTGTATGGGTGTTTCCCAGTAATGGGTTGTGGCTGGAAGGACATCCGCTGCATAAAACAATTAATTAATTCATTTGGTTGTTAAATCATGAAAAGAGATGAAAGACAGTTTAAACACAGGCGCCGTCATTGGCAGCAGGCTAGCACAGAAACTCCATTGAAAACACTGGGGTAACATTCATTTCCATAGTTTAAAGATATGGTGCAAAAAAACATAATTGAATGCAGTGCTTCTTGTTTGGTCTGATACCCTGTTCATATCATATCTCAGCCAGGCAGTGAAGATTGCTGTATGGGATGACAATGGCTGGCGGACTGAATTTCAAAGTCTGTGTGCATTCAGCCCATTGCTAGGGCCAGAAGGAATCTGCGGATATTTTTTGCTATTTCTGCGCAGAATTGTGTTAAAAATCTGCGTATTTATGCAGAATGATTTTGGGAGTACCGCAACTAAAACCTTAATATATGAAATAAAAAGTAATACAATTTTAACTTGTATTTAATGTTTACAATGCAAATCCAAATTGCATCAACTTTATTTGGTAAACAAAGCAAGTGTCTCATATAATATATATAATAAAAGACAGAAAATATTACTTTACACACTGTATTGTAAATAAATCTTATGAATATTTTCATATTAGCCAATTGTAAGATGGCTAAACATCTCCAGAATGTCAGATCCTGAGAGCCTTACCTGCCAACATTTGGTTCGTAAATTCCAGGAGAGCATTAGTGATGTGTGTGCGTACTGAAGAGCAGGGAAGGGGAGAGGTTTGGGGAGATGGGGCGGTTGCGCCCGACCGGAAGAGCACGCTCACAAGCACCAGGTTTCAGCCGGACTGTACCAAAATGCTGAGGAGCGTGGGGTGGGGGGTGAAATTCCGGGAGTTTTCCGGAAGACAGAACAATACGGGAGACGGGTCTGAAATACGGGAGACTCCTGGGAAAAACGGGAGTGTTGGCAGGTATGCTGAGAGCTGATATGGAATTTTACTGAAATTCATTTAAAAACTGAATAAATATAAATTTACACACATTTACACCAGTAAATAAACAGAATTAATGATGGACTAAAAATCTACAGAATTCTGCACGCGCAGATTCCGTGTGGGCCTACCCATTGCCATGAGATAGCATTGGCAGTTTATTAATAAAACACTCAATTATTCACTGATTAATTCATACAGGAATTGATCTTTCGGGTCATCTTTTCCTTTGGTTCAAAAAAACGTTTCATGGATTACTTCTAGTGAACAGGCAATAAAAAAACATTTCTAGATAATAAAACAACTGATGTCTTATGGACTTATTTCACTTTTCAAATACACTTTTAAAAACACCCATCAAGTGTTAAACCACATGAGCTGCACATGTGAAAAGCTCATCAGAGAACCACCAGCTATGGGAGTGGACTAAAAGCAACACCACTTGTACTGCAAAAAAGGGTGTTCATTCAATTTTCAGGAAACAAGATACTCTTGTTCCCACGGCGCCTTTTTAACAATACATATCAGAGTGGACTGAGCTTCTAAGACAGGATTGACGATTTCTGCTCAGACGCATTGAATTACACCAGAGCAAGACCAGCACAAAGGTAAATCTGCATACTGTACAAATGAATGAACAAGCTATAAACTTAAGATCTGAATACATGACCTGTTTAAAGCACTTCGAGCTTTTGGTGTAACACTGTGTAAAAGTAATTAATTAGATACCTTTATTGCTACAAGGTACTGTACTGAATCTTCACGATACAAGGCTCATGGTTGGATTCATGTGCTCTCATGATGAATACATTGAGTGTATAATGGCCTAGCAGGTCCAAAAACAAAAGAAATATAAGATATTGTCCCATCACTGGTGTTAAAATGAGAGTGTAATATTAACTGTACTCAGTGGTGTAAAGTAACTAATAACAAATACTCAAACTACTGTAATTGAGTAGTTTTTCTCAGGTATTGTAATTTACTGAGTAGTTTTATAAATCTGTACTTTTACTATTCCATGAGTACATTTTTAGTGCAGTATCTGTACTTTTACTCCACTACTTTCCTTTAACCTGCAGTCACTACTTTAATACTTTATATCTATGGGGATTAGAAAAATCAGTCCTGGACTTCTGTCCAATCAAATCGCATCATAATGAACTACCTCAAGTCATGGAGATTTATAAGTGCAGCAAACTATTTGGAAGCATTAAAAGTGTCAGAGATGTCCAAATCTTTACACACATTGACCCAGAGACTGTTTAGATGCATGTCACTGATGAGAAGATGACGGATGTTTAACTGTATGATGACCGAAATGGCCTTAAACACCCAGCAGGCACAAGATGCCAACATGACGTCAGATTGACATTAGCTATGTTTCCATACATATATTTTTATGCGCATTTTGGAGATGTGCATAAAAAAATCGGTTGATGGAAACGCCATGATGCGCATACATTTTGAAAATGTGCATAACTGAGTAGGATAAACGAAGAAAAGATGCACATAAAGTATGATGGAAACACTTTTACCGCACCAATTTCAGTGTGCGCATCAAAAAAGGTCATGTGATTTTATTATAAGAGATCATGTGACGATAAAAATGTGTGTAAATGGACAAACCAGCAGGCTGAGCACATTATAAACCATCTGAAATGTTGTTTTGGTCATTCTAAAATGCCTTACCGTTTAAGTTTTAGCGTTATTGTTAGGGCTGTGCAAAATTATCGATACATCTAACTATCACAATAGTTTCTTTAACGATAGTGTATCAATAGTCCAACCTCAAGTATCGATTCAGTTTGTGCCAAATGACCTCCTCCTCCGCTCCTGTAGATGTCGTGATCAACAAAACGCCAGGTAGTACGGTATCAGAAGTAAGCAAGAGTGAGCATGGCGGAAAATATAAAGATGCCTCCAGCTTTTAGAGCTGACGTGTGGCTGCACTTTGGTTTTAACGCTATAAGGGTTGAGTCGATAGACGATGCCATCGCCGATGGAATATAGACATCATGATGCTGAGGCGGCATCACAGAACCTCCGCACCGCCTCTGTGCAAACCCGCTCATGAAAAACACACACACAGGCTCCGTTTACACTGATACAGCTTAGTTTTAAAATGGCATTTTAGAACGAAAATGATCCACATCCAAACTGGCGTTTTACTAAGCATTTCTGAACAGCCCTCCGTCTGCTGAAAACACACATCACGTGACCACACACACACACACAGCCACAGCCACACACACGCACACACTGTCATGCGCTCGTCTGAGCTCCAGAGAACAGTGTCTGGACTGTATATTTTATACAGTCATTGGTACGGACAGTTTATCAAGGATGTACCGCTGGATGGCGTCTCACTATAAGTTAGTTGTTAAACATGATATTTAATTAATCTTGTCTCTATCTAACGACTCTTCAGTCTTTTGATTCTCATGTCTGCATGTAACGTATCACAGCATCAGTACACTGCTTCAGTCTTTCACTTTCATGCTTGTGCTAAGTAATTTTAGTGAAAGCCTCAGATACTGTTGGTTAGTTCCTGTTGGTTGTGCAACTTTTTTACCAAGCAAGTGTGTGGACGCCAAAACGGCACGGTTCACTCTGCCTAGTCATGCCAGATCGAGTCCCGCGGAAAAAAGTGATTGACAGGTGGTAATTTGTGTGTAACTTTTTATTTATTTATTTATGATTTGGTTATGAGTAAAACAAAAGCCATGCGGGTCAAGTAGTTGAAACGGTAAACTACAAATAAATAATTCGTTATGAATTTATTAATTATTCATAAATAATTAGTTCACCTTCCCCTATGACGACGATGCCAAATTGGTCAGCATAGCCCAATCCTAAACGCTATACCAGGCTGAGAGTACTGAATTAGACAAAAAATAAAAGCCATTTGTAAGCTTTGCAATATATATAGTTCTCTGTTCAATCACACGGTGCGGTTTTAGTGAATTGGAATGGATGGAAAATAAATTGGATTTGGAATTTTAATTTGTCTGCCGACTTTATCAAGCTGTCAATATAATGTGACACACATACTAATACAAACTATTGCAATATATCACAATATTTATTGTATCGCGATATATTGTATCATGACCCATGTATCGCGATATGTATCATATCGTGAGGCCCTTGCTAATACACAGCTCTAGTTATTATATTATTAATGGCATCCAGAATCAAGAGCGTCTGTGCTCCGCATCTGACACCTTCAAACGCCCCCGCGCGTTCAATTGTGTGTCAGGATTGCCTTCTGGGGTGCAAGTTATTTATTAGATGAAGAAAAGATTGATGTAGCTTCTCCTACTGCAGCAAATTCAGTTTTTACTGTCGATATTTGGTGCCAGTTAATCAGGAAGTGACGGTTTTGTTCGCTTTGACTCGTTGGATGGAAACGCAGCTTTATTTGCACATATTTTATGCGATAATTCAGTTTTGCGCATGAAGTTTATTCGCATTTTTGGATGGAAACATGGCTAGTGTACCCTAACGTCATGGGGACTTTGCATTTAGTTTGGAAATGAAAATCAGGTTGAAGTCAAAGTCCAACCTTCAACCTAAAACCAACCAAATATCAACGCTTAATGATGTTACCGCTTGACGTTGTGTGGACGTTACCCCTATGACATCTATCAGATGTTGGATTTTGGTTGCCATAACTGATGAATAAATGTCAGTATTTGACGTCATATATGACGTTGGTTTAAGATGTTGGCTCGCTGTTGAATTTTGGTCACTTTCTAACAATCTAATATCAATCAAATATCATTGTCACTTGACGTCATTATTGGACATCAAAATAACGTTGTCCTTAGACGCTAGCTAGACAATAGAATTTTGTTCACCTGACATCACAACCTAAATCTAACCTAATATTAACATCTTATGTTATGTGCCTGCTGGGTAATAACTAGATGCTCTACAGAATGTTACGTTTACACACACACCTCCACAAATTACATGTAAACACATCAGCTTTTTATAGCGTGATACTCATTACTCTTGAGTACTTTTAAAAGGTCTACTTTTTACTCATACTTTTCTTTTGAGTAATATTACTCATATTTTATTACTCATAAATATTAACTTTTGGTTAATATTTACAACAGATACTTTTACTCTACTTGCACTACATTTTTAGGCAAGTTATAGTACTTTTACTTGAGTATGATTTTTTCAGTTCTTTCCACCACTGACTGTACTATATAACGTAATTGTTAATGTCAAAACAATCTGCCTGTTTACTTTCACAGTCGCAATCTCAAGTCTCCAATTCTACAGGATCTTTTCTCTTCAGTTTTTTTTTGTTTTAATTCTCATCGGTTCTCATTCATGAAACATTGACATGTAATGGAGTAAATTCAGAGTACTTTTGTGCTTGAAACAAGCCCTCTCGAAAACACCCATATTCACAAAACATAGCACTAAGAGTTCTCCTTAATAGCGCTAAAATTGTTTCTTTTAATTGTTTTCCTTATGAAATAAATTATATTATATTATATATTTCATACGTCCTTATTTATTAAACACTATGAAAGTCCTTGTATAAAGCTGGATTTATTTTTTCGCCTGGCGCCACATCACGCGCCTCCGCTGACTGCACGCACCTCGCAAAATGAACGAGGCTTTTATACTTGCCGCGTTCGCCGTTGTGATATTTTTTAAAACGACAGGGGGCGATCAAAAGAAACTGACCGTAAAGTCAGACGGATAAACAGAGAAGTAGAACGTTTCCGGAACTACGTCATATCATTAATATCATTCAAGATTTCGAAACAAATCAGTTTTATTGTTTTTATAAATTATTTTAATGATTATGATGCTTTTTATAACCATTCAAGATTTTTTTTTATCAAATTTTGATGCATCACTTGCTTTTGTTCATAATCTCGGACAGTTTTACCTATTAAAGTTTTTTTTAAATATTAATGACAACAGAACATAAGCTTCTCTACAAATATATTTTTATTATGGCAAGAATAAAAGCCAAAAAAAAAAAACACACACTTACTTAAAAATACAGATGTTTTTTTTTTAGATTTAACCTGCTCCACAATTCACACATTACTGTCTGGCTAGTTTCTGTTCTCTTCTTATAATGGTCCAACATTCCTAACCATTATCACCAATTAAACCAAGAAAAACAGGACATTAGTATGTTGTAAAATGATAGGTTCAAATATTCATGTCCAGTTATCAAAGAAATAATTTGTTCTTTAATTATAGTTTTGTAGCTATTAAATAGTTTTCAATTCAAAATTGTAACATACACATCAGTGTAAAGATACAATATATGCAGCACCTGAAACTATGGATACTGGAAGCCTGTGCTGGCATTTCTCCTGCGGTGTTGCTATTAGTGTGTGAAGAGTGGGAGAAGAGGGTTGCATTGGCCATCCAACACAATGGGCAGCACATTGAACCCATTTTATAAGTAGTCAGAAACGTGTAAATAACTCATGAAAGAATAAAGTTACGTTAAAACCAAGCACACCGTTGTGTTTCTTGTGAATTCCCAATAAGTTTGATGTGTCACATGACCCTCTTTGTATAAAAAAAAAAAACAATAGTTGTATCCAATATGGCCAACTTTAAAATGGCCACTATCTTGAAAAGTTTGCCCCCTCACATATACTAATGTGCCACAAACAGGACATTAATATCACCAACCATTCCCATTTTATTAAGGTGTAGCCATATAAATGGTCCACCCTGTATATATTCATTCATTCATTCATTCATTTTCTTTTCGGCTTAGTCCCTCTATTAATCCGGGGTCGCCACAGCGGAATGAACGGCCAACTTATCCAGCATGTTTCTACGCAGCGGAAGTACTATTAAAAGACTATTAAAGATTAGCGCAGCCTTCCAGCTGCAACCCATTTCTGGGAAACATCCACACACACTCATTCACGCATACACTACGGACAATTTAGCCTACCCAATTCACCTGTACCACATGGTGGTATGCGAATGCAGGGAGAACATGCAAACTCCACACAGAAATGCCAACTGACCCAGCCGAGGCTCGAACCAGCAACCTTCTTGCTGTGAGGCGACATCGCTACCTACTGCGCCATTGGGTCGCAACAGTTCGTTCACATGCGAGTCTCTAAAAATCTGCCGCTCTTCTGCTTTCAGGATGAGGTGTGTGTTTCTCCTCCTGCTCCTCCTGATGTTCAGCGATGGACTCTTTCAGCTAGAGATGTTTTCTAACCGGTCATCTCCCTGCCAGAGAGCGCGGAATAATAATGCGTTTAATTATTTTACACGCAAACACATTCTCACAACAAGCCTCGGCAGTAGACAGACACGCGCTTGGGCAGATTATCTGATGGAAAAGAGACTTTGTGGAAGAGAGCCGCTACAATCCTTCCTCCGTAAAAACGACACCGACAGCGTCATAAGAATCTGCAACGGCCGAGGCGTCAGATACAGGGAGAACTTGTGCATCAGTAAGAGAAGCTTCACTGTGTATCTTGTTCGAAGCGTTCTGAGAGACTCACAGTGTGATATTCAAAGCATTGCTAAAGAAAACAGCTATGTGATTGTTGCATGTGAAGTTATTGAAAACCGCTGTTTGCCTGTTCACTATCAGGGCCAAAATAACAGAAGACCATCGAGAAGTGGTCTGATCTGCAAACCTCCTGAAGCACAACACATGGTCAATTATTAACTAAAACTTCTGCCTAATTGCTATTCCTTTCACATGCTTAAACTAGCTATAAATCAAGAAGCATCTCCGTAAAAGTTTTATATGTAGCTCAAATTAGGTTGGTGTAATCCTAGCTATACCTCAAGGTGGAAAAGTATAGAGAATACAGTGCAAGGATTCCCTATTCAATGTCTTTTGGGAGACAAGGATAAATTTCTGACTATTACAGATTAGATTAGATTAGATTCAACTTTATTGTCATCACACATGTACAAGTACAAGGAAACGAAGTGCAGTTTAGGTCTAACCAGGAGTGCAATAGCAGCAAGTGCAGGATACAGGTATAAGTTATAAAGTGCAGCATAAAGGTATAAGTCATAAAGGAAGTTTAGCTAAAATAACAGTTACCACACTTGAGGTATGGTTCAAATTGATTGAGCAGTATAACCTACAAGATCATATTATAATGTTAAGGTGGGTGGCGTTGGACCAGAACTTTAAATCGGGTCTCAATGATGCCAGTTTCAAGAGATGGATAAACCAAGGATTAACTGCTTTATGTACATTTGTGGCTCAAGGACAATTTAAATGTTTTGCAGAATAAAAAAAATTATAATAAATTGTACAATAAAGACTTTTACCGCTACCTGCAAATTCAAGACTACTTTGAAAGGGAATATAAAGCAAAGGATATTTCGGAATTGAATGAATTAATAAAACTAATTATAGACTCTTATACAACAAAATAATTGTAAAATAATGTCTTCTTTCAATTAAGCTCTTAGAGAGAATGGAAAAGATTCCACAAACTACATTAGACAGAAATGGGAAAGAGAATTAACGGAAGAAATTCCAATTGAAAAATGGCTTTCTGCCTGTAAGATACAACATACAATTATCTGTTCGCGAAGGTGGAAAGAATTTGCGTGGAAAAATTTGGTACGTTTTTTCATTACCCCTAAAACTAAAAGCAAACAATTGTCCACACCTCAGACTTGTTGGAGAATATGTGGGAAGGTGGATGTAGATCATCTCCATATTTTCTGGACAAAAATATTACCTTTCTGGAACAATGTTTTATCGGAAATAGAAAAGATCTTAGGATACAATATACCAAAAGACTTTATTACAAATTTTCTTGGAAACTATGAAGAGGTGGTAGCGAAGGAGAATGTTTACCTTGTAAATATATTAAATGTGGCAAGTAAGAGTAAGAGTATTACCAGATACTGGTATAAGAATGACATCCCTTCTATTGGCAATTGGATAGAAATTGTGAAGGAAATAAGCAATATGGAAGAATTGACATTTATTTTGCGACTTAAAAAAGACCTTTCTAAAACAATGGAAGAAATAGAATGATTATTGCATTGTTAACAACGAATTGAATATGGAACAAATTAACCCCCCCCCCAATGTTTATTTTTTATTTACTTATTATTATTTTTGTTTTGAATATTAATTCATGTGTAATATGGCACAATTGTATATTTTTTGAATGTAAAATGTTCTGTTGTAAAAAAATTTAAAAGTTCTCAATAAAAATAAAGTAACAAAAAAATTAAGTTTTGTATGTGCTTTTTGCTTTTATAAAATGACCTGGGCTGGGTTTCACGATAACAACGCATCTCTACTCTTAAAAGTGCAGTATGTAAGTTTGACACCCAGTGGTTGAACTAGGTATTGCACTCCTGGATCAAAACAAACGCAAGCGCAGGTTGCCAGATTGAGAACAGGAGCGAGTGATTTAAACTGTGTTGTAAATAAAAGCATTGACACCTGAAAGAAGGAAAACTCTCCGTATCCGCTTAAGTGGTGATGTGTTGGTGACGTATGTAATACTGTTTCGGGGTCCAAGCCTCCACTCATTTGAATTGACAAAATATTCATAATGATCACTTTTTATTCATATCACACATTAAAGTGAATTTGATATAAAGTCATAGTGTACACAACTATCACTGGGCTTGCTGCATCACAAATACCAAAATTTTAACAATTCATAAAATATTAAACACTTTCTGGCCATCAGATATTAGGCATGGACATATATATTGTGATCGTGATTTTCGAAAGTATTACATTGCTTTGTAAACGTTTATTATTAGCATTTGGTGAGTCTCCTCATTGAGTTTCATAGAGCGCTTGGACCCGGAAGCCCCTTCGCGTGACGTCACACTTAACAAGCGGATTTGAGTTTTTGTCCTAACCATCACCTGGAATTGCTATATTAGAAACAGTGAACAACATGCAGAAACCTATGACGGGGATCACCTCAGGTACACCTCGTGTGCTTTATTCAGTGCTAAATGCTAACAATGTGAGTTTGAATGCCATTTTACATGACATTTATTGCCATATACTGAAAGCAGCAGCAGATAGTTCACCTCAGATCTGTAAATTACAATAAACCGTCTGAAATTGAACTTTAGAACTAAACACATATGAGTGATTCAGCATCTACATTTAATGATGTTAAAGAGGGTTAACATGTATTAAATAGAATCTAAACGTTACCGTTTCGTGAGTGAAAGGCTGTGTTTACATTTATGTTGTGTTTCGTCTGGTGCAAACAGCAAAATTGCTGATCACTGCAAATCTCGTCACGGTTAAATTGTAACCATACCTGCCAACATTTGTCTTTGAAAATCCGGGAGGGGGTGGGTGGGGGGGGAGCAGAGCGGGGGTGTTACACCTCATTTACAGGGTAGCTTCGACGCTTCCCATTCACTTTGAATGGGTGACGATAATCGTTGCCGAACTGTATTGTGGATCAGTCGGTGCCGCTTTAGTGGCGTTGATCGCTGCAGAAGTTGGGACTTTCTCAACTTTTCAAGTGCAGACGGAAGCGCCAGCCAATCCGATCGCTGTATGCAAATACACCAGCTCAGACAGTAGCCGATTGCTAACTCATTTCATTGGCTGACGCTGCTATGACGATTGCGTCAGCCCCAACTTCAGACACACCCTCTGTCAAGCGTTGATGCTGAAGCCCCGTGTGAACGGGGTGTTACCAGATTGTACCAATCACCTGAGGACTGGGGGAAGGGGTTGAAATTCAGCGAGTTTTCCAGGAGAAATGACAAACCGGGAGGTGGGTCTGAAATACGGGAGACTCCCGGGAAAAACGGGTGTTGGCAGGTATGAATGTAACCTGCTCAGCTAATGTTTACGCTAGCAATATTTTTAGTGCTGTCAAAATTAGCGTGTTAACGCACGCGATAGGTCACCGTGGATAGTTTGTTATTAACAGCAGATTCAGCTTTTACATATACAGGAAAAAGATAACAAAAACAGTGTCACTTCAGCCTAAACGGAAGCTATGTTATGTTTACTTGGCCTTTTTCTTTGCACTGTGCAAAAACAGAATAGCATCTACTGTGCCTGGATTCGGGTGATTCCGCCTCGCCTCCAAAACACCTCGCCTCTAAATGCTCGCACCGCTTGTTGCAGGAATGCACAAACTTCTCCTTGCAAGGCGCTTCAGTCGTGTAAATAAGCGATCTTGTTTCTCCCAGAACGATAGCAGATTTTCCTCTGAGTACTCCTTTAACAGAAAGTTTGCACAGTACTCTTGCACTTCATCCATTATTTTGGCCGTCTCATCTTCACATTCTGTGAAGTCCACTCTCTGCTTTTTTAGCTGTTCGACTGCTATGACCCGTGACCCACCCGCAATTAATCATAATGTAATTTTTTATTACCTGACCTGCCCGACCCAAGGATTATCCGCAGCGCCCGCGGATATAACCGCCATCCGCGCATCACTACTCCAGAATATGTCTGTAAAGTTTCAGCTCAAAACACCCATCAGATTATTCACTAGACCTTTCATAACGTTGGAATCTGAACATAGTGTAGTTGTTTTTGTGGCCTGTGCCTGTAACGCAAATGAGCTGGTTCTCTTGATTGATGCCTGTCTGTCAGGGTGTGCCTCAATCTCCGGCTGCGTCAGATAAACAGCATAGAGACAGACATGAAGAAGGCAGATCTCACGTAACGTTTGTGAGAAATACTACACAAAGAACTTTACTAATGATTATTATTTGTTCATTTAAGCCTTTCTGTGATGAGTCACACAAAATTCAATTCAATTCAATTCATTTTTATTTGTATAGCGCTTATACAATGTAGATTGTGTCAAAGCAGCTTCACATAGAAGATTATAGTAAATTGAAACAGTATTAGTTCAGTTTTCAGTGTTTAAGTTCAGTTTAGTTTAGCTCAGTTCAGTGTGGTTTAATAATCACTACTGAGAGTCCAAACACTGAAGAGTAAATCCATCGATGCGCAGCTCTACAGATCCTGAACCATGCAAGCCAGTGGCGACATCGGCGAGGAAAAAAAACTTCACCAATTGGCGAAAGTGAAGAATTTAAAAAACCTTGAGAGAAACCAGGCTCAGTTGGGCACGTCCATTTCTCCTATGGCCAAACGTCTTGTGCAGAGCTGCAGTCTAGGCGCAAAATATCATTACAAAGTTCACGCACACACACAGAAACAGCACGGGTTTTTAACTTAGCACTGTTTTTGCACAGCAAATGTGACAGTGTACAGATTAATATCCACTGCTGTATGGATATCTGTTATGTTAATGTACAAAATATACCTGATTTAACGTCCACAAACTGGAACTGAAGCATCTTCTTTTATAATTGTTCTGACACGCGGTTGTGCTGATGAAGACAGTAAAATCGCTGTAATTCATTACAAACATGCGCCGTTTTATAAACGTTTTAAACTTGTGAAACTCTCTCTTGATCACATTTGATGATGATTGATGATCACAGAGAGCTGAACAGATCTTTTATCCCCAATTGCTTTGTGCACGTCCTGTCTTGTTGACATGATTACTACAGAGACACAGTGTTGCCAGATTGGAAATGTAAAAGTATCGTCCCAGAACCTCAAAATTATTGTATTTGGAGGAAAATTATCGTACACTAGTCAAACCGAGAGTATACAGCTATTATCTAGACAAATAGCGTTTTGACACAATGTGCAAATTACCACAATACGTTAAAAAATAAAAATAAAAGAACATAGGCGTACCTTAGTGGGTAGGTTCAAACTCCTCGGAGTCACTGTAATTGAATACTTGCGTGTGTTGCCAGATGTTGAGGGATTCATTTTGCGGTACAAATATGATATAGAGCTAAAGTTGGTTTTATATTCGCACATTCGGACTTTCCCCTTAATAATATAATTTCATAAAAGTATTATTTGCAAACTCTAAATAGCAAAATCATATTAGCAGCCAATGACTATCAAAGTACAATATTGTTCACAGTCAATTAGATAGTGTTAATGTTGTTTTAAAGTCAAACTTTATGCTAATTCCAATCGAATATTCAAAGTAACATGGTAAACAATATAGAGACTTCTAAATAAACGAATGTGTGAATATAAAACCAATGTTACCTCTAAAAATATGACGCTTACATGGAGCGCAACATAGTGCTGGTTGGCCTGAAAGCAGTGCAGCTTCCCGAATTTTTAACAGTCTGAGGGTGTGCGCAAGCCCATCCAGAGGATCTGTAATGAGCCGATCTCGTGGCTTTGTTTTGATGAGATTAACTTTGGAAAAACACGTTCGCATGATGCTTTTGAATGGGGAAAAAACGAGAACATCAAGGGCAAACTCCCCTGTTCTTCTCACCTTTCTTTTCAGCACTACTTTTTTAAAACCTTCTCCTCACAGACAGCAGACCCAAGATGCAGCTATCAATAAGTATAGAAGCCCTAAGATTACAATGAAACTCATTTTAAATGCCATAAAATTCTGAAATTATCGTACATTATAGGATTTTTTGCATTATTGATCGTACATCGTACAGAGGTCGAAATTATCGCACAAATACGATAATTATTGTACATCTGGCAACACTGCAGAGACATGTTTTACACGGCTGTCAATCAATTCAGTGGGCAGGGAAACCGCACTCCTATGTCAAGTTGTGGTCGGACTTAAAATGGGAGGGATTTGGATCCTATTTTAACGTCAGGAAATTTAAAAAAAGAGACTTAAGCCTAATTACAATCTAATTACCTTAGCCCTTCCCCCTACCCAATTCTCTTTAGCTTGAAGGCGTAGGGCTAAGGGGAAGGGCTAGATACTAGGGGTGTGACAAGATCTCATTGGACGAGATATCACAAGATTAAATCACAACGAGATTTCTCGTCAAGGTGAAAAGTTGTCTCGTGAGTAGATGTTATCATGATGGAACGTGAGGGTAAAATTAGCATTGAAGATTGGAAGCAGGATTGAATTTAAACCGCAAATCAAGTGCTTTGCACACACCTGGTAAGGCTGGCCTCTGTTTTGCACATGCCACTCTGTTGGGCGGGCGTGTGTGACGTAACCACTTTTTTTTCTCACCGGCCAAAGGGCTGCTGCGTTATTCATGTCCAAGCAGAGGCTGCAACTATAGCCCCTCAAATTAACCATGGACATTACCACACGATGGAACGTCACTTTAGATGTGCTGAAAGTCGCATTATTGAAGTGCAGTACATATATGTAAACACCGAAATCAAACTATTAGGCTACCATCGTGTAGGACTTTTAGCCGCATTTTGCGATAGGACAGTCCACACAGCTGTTTGACAATATTCTCCGCACCTACACACATCTCTAAGCGCGCACACACATACTGAACTGCTGGAGACTCAACACACCCGCCTTCATCATTACCAAACACGTTTATGCTGTACGTGAAAAGCGGATGGTTTCTTTTGCTGGTTCAAGTGACCAAATTCCACACAGGGACTAAAAAAGCTTTTATATGTGTGATGTAGCACAAGTATTTAAGCATGTTCACGAGAGAGAAGAGAGCGCACCATCCGCCACGCAACCAACATAAAATAATACTGTTGCATACATCACGTGCAGAAATCACGCCATGGACAATACATCAAGATGCCGACTGGTTTAAAAAGGCCTAGATTAAAAAAAAAAATGGCCAAATGGGAACGTTTTTTGTCATAAACTACAGCAAAACAACTTTTCAAGAAGAAAATAAAAAAATGAAACCATGTGAACTAAATAAATACAGGAATGGAGAAAAAAAAAGAGCGCTTTATTATCAGCTGTTAGTCAGCGCCCGCTCTTTTTTTTTTCTGGTCATTGCACCTTTTGCCGCATGCTGTGTAATTGCAGTCAATCGTGTACAAGTCACATTTAAAAGATGATAAATGTAAGCAGGTCATATAAAAAAATCAGACACTGTCAGAAAATTCGAATTGTCCATCAAGATTTGCAATGTAAATACTCTGAAATGCTGCAGGAGAAAAGCCTGTCAGAGTTTGCAATTTTCTATTTAAATATTAAATATTTTGCAGTGTTTGCATGTTCATTGCATAGAATTCAATTTAAACTATAATATAAAACTATTGCATACATAAAATTATGGGAATAATTATGGAAATTGTATACATAAAAATGGAAGTAAATTCATCACAAGTTAATTAAAAAACACCTCAATTGTTTTGCATTTTGTGATTTTTTTTAATAAATCTAATTTCCATTCATATATTAGCAAAATATTTGAATTCTAAGATTATTCCATTGATATTTATCATTAAGGATTTCTTCTAGTCTCGTTCTCGTGAACTCAATCTCATGTCTCGTCTCGTGGAGTAGGCGTCTCATCACACCTCTACTAGATACCACTTGAAACTGAGCGTTTTGAGGACCACACTCGAAACCAAGAGGTAAGAAAATTTCCCAGAATACACCATCTACAACGGCAGCATGGCTGCACACGGAAGTCAGGAGATCCACAAATTAGTATTTTTTTGTCATTGTTACAAATTTTTACAACAAACAAGCACATGTTTTAATATATTCATAACCGCTTTCGTGTTTTACCATCATGCTTTAAAAAAAGCTAAAATAAAAAACGCTAAATTTCACCATCTATAATCAATTAAATTACATAGATGAATATGGCCATGGTGTAAAAACAAAGTACAGTTAAGATCTTATTGCCACATTAGATCGTTATGATAACATAATATATGCCTTCAGTGATTTCCTGAAGATAAACACCTAAAATAAAACAACTGGAATAACTACAGCAGTCGCCATCGTCTCATCTCATTTGAAGCAAGAGATTGTGATGACGTGTGCAGGTGCTGAAGTGCTGTCCCAATTCTTAGGGGTAAATTTTGAAGCCCTTCCTTTTCACACTCTGTTTCAAGAGCCATGGGGAAGGGGTACAAAAATAGAATTGGGCCTTATTGTCTTTATATCCCCCCAATTTGACTGTGGACACACCATACCTACACACAGGTCTGTCCAATCAGCTTACAAAAGATGCTTTTCATCATAGGAGCCCTTTAATAAATGAAAAACAAATGCTTGAGGCCTTAATTTTTTTGTTAAAATATCTTAACTAGTGGGCGACACAGTGGCGCAGTAGGTAGTGCTGTCGCCTCACAGCAAGAAGGTCGCTGGTTCGAGCCTTGGCTATGTCAGTTGGCATTTCTATGTGAAGTTTGCATGTTCTCCCTGCGTTCGCGTGGGTTTCCTCCGGGTGCTCCGGTTTCCCCTACAGTCCAAACACATGTGGTACTGGTGAATTGGGTAGGCTAAATTGTCCGTAGTGTATGAGTGTGAATGAGTGTGTGTGGAAGTTTCCCAGAGATGGGTTGCAGCTGGAAGGGAATCCGCTGCGTAAAACAAATGCTGGATAAGTTGGCGGTTCATTCTGCTGTGGCGACCCCAGATTAATAAAGGGACTAAGCCGAAACGAAAATGAATGAATGAATGAATCTTTACGAGTCATCTAAACGAACTGACTAAATATATTTGGTTAAAATGTATAATATATTTATTTACACAATTATAAATAAAGGGGGGGGGGATGTTAAGTTTCTTCTTAACAATGTTTCTGTTTTAGAGAATGACCCATTTTTTTCAAGCTCTTTTATATTAAATAAAAGATCAAGTGTGGAAATGGCGAGTTCTGCAACAGCCAGGTTGTGTTATTTGTGCTTGAAATAAATCATTTGACACTTACTGTCCATTCCCACATCATGGATGGTCAGTATAGCTGGTCTGCGAGCGTTTCCGGAGCCGTGAACTGTCACATGCAGCACGCCGTGAGGAGTTTCCACAGTGTGTTCCTGCACACACACACACACACACACACACACACGCACACACACACACACACGCGCGCACACGCGCACACGCACACGCACACACGCACACACGCACACACACACACACACACGCTGAGTGAAAAGAACACAAATGCGTGATACGACAGACAGAGTGAAATACTTTATTTTGATGATCCGTTTGTTGAATTTAAGTTACACTGTATGTTCATGCCAACTAGGGTTGGGCGATGTTGACCAATTTGGCATCGTACGATGTCTAATGTGAAACATCATGATGGACGATGGCATCGTCGTCGTAGGCGGGGGTGGTTGTTGTTAAATATCAATTAATTCATAACTAATTAATTAATTGTAACCTACCGTTTTTACTACCTGACCCACATGGTCTTTGCTTTACCCATAACCAAATCATAAATAAATAAAGTTGCACACACATTACCATCTGCAGGACTCTGGCATGAATAGGCGGAGTGATCTGTGCTGTTATAATGGCTTTTCCCACAGCT
>CAIGQZ010032222.1:11267702-11280646 GCA_903798205.1 Danio tinwini | reverse complement strand
TATATATATATATATATATATATGCACACACATTTTTTTCAAATGAAAGTTTACTAGTCATCTCTTTGATCCACTGTGAGAGAGCAGGTCATTCTATATTTTCTCCACATTAAAGCAATCACACATCTGTTTGTCATGAGCAGAAATTAATGTAGAAGCCTCTTTGTTGTCTCATGTTCAGGATATATTCCTTCTTATGCATGTTTGATTTAATCATGATATTAAACAGCTAAATGCAGACTGAGACTTCAACTTTACACACACTGTATGTATGAAACAGCTAAATCCTCCTGCATGAAGTGGTGTTTTTAACAGTGCAGCCAAACACAGTTGAGCAACATCTGATCCCGACAAAGATTCCTCTGTTTGAGAAACTTACGAGACCCGAGTGACGCTTTTTAGAGTCCAAACAACATTAAAAACCATCCAACACATCCCAAACACATATGACTGAAAAACAACGAGGGGAAAACTTTCCACTGCAAACTAGCCAACGTATGCTGCTCTTCTGACAGTAACTGTACTAAATATAACATTCAATTCAGTTTAGTTCATCTTTATTTCTATAGCGCTTTTACAATGTAGATTGTGTCAAAGCAGCTTCACATTGAAGTTCTAGTAAACTGAAACTGTCAGTCCAGTTTTCAGAGTTGAGGTTTAGTTCAGTTCAGTTCAGTGTGGGTTAATTTTCACTGCTGAAAGTCCAAACACTGAAGAGTAATCCATCCACAAGTCCCATTAAAGGGCACCTATTATGCAGAAATCATATTTATAAAGGGGTTTAAACTTGTGTGTCTGCAGCGTGTGAATATATCCAGCATCTACAGAAAGAGCTTTATTGCCAGGTATGTTCACACTTACGAGGAATTTGTTTTGGTGACAGAGCTTCTACAGTGCAACAGAATTACAGAGGACTAAAAAAAACAGATAATAAATATATTTTAAAAAGTAGTGAATGCAATATACAAATTGACGAGTGTATGTACAGGTGTATTACTATATACAACATAATATGTGCAGGTGTTATGTGCAAATTGGCATGTAAAGTGTGCTGTTAAATAAGTGTATGTGTGCATAAAAAAAGTGTATAGCAGGTAGTGATGTTGGTTCCACAATTATCATCATCAAGTGTTCATGAGATGGATTGCCTGAGGGAAGAACCTGCTTCTGTGTCGGGCTGTTCTGGTGCGCAGTGCTCTGTAGCGTCGACCAGAAGGTAAAAGTTTAAAGAGGCAGTGTGCTGGGTGTGAGAGGTCCAAAGTGATTTTAGCAGCCCTTCTGCTCGCTCTGGATAAGTACAGTTCTTGGAGAGTAGGGAGGGTTGTACCAATGATTCGCTCAGCAGTCCGAACTATTCGTTGTAGTCTTCGGAGGTCGGATTTGGTAGCTGAGCTAAACCAGACAGTTATTGAAGTGCAGATGACTGATCTAATGGCAAACGTGAATTAATTGTATTTGATCTAATCAGACTTGATGAAAACAGTCTGCAGTCTTTTTTTATTCATTTCAAGAAACTGCACACTGAAAAATAAGTTAATAAGTTGAATGAACTAAATTAAATGAGTAAACTCGTTGCCTCAATTTAATTGAGTAATGGAGTCTCCCAAAACTTGCATATTTAAGTTTATATAACTTGCCAGTTTTGTAGACTGTACTTAAATTATTCAGTTCACCAAACTTAGTACTGAGTACTCCCGGGTGGAATAACTTGAGTGAACATAAAACAAAGCCGAATAAAACTTTCTTCCTCTGATTCAACTGCACAGCACACTGCAAGCTCATATCATCCAGCATGCGTGTCGAACTGCGTTATTCACATTACAGGGAATGCAGAATTATTAGGCAAATTAGTATTTTGACCACATCATCCTCCTTATGCATGTTGTCTTACTCCAAGCTGTATAGGCTCGAAAGCTTACTACCAATTAAGCATATTAGGTGATGTGCATCTCTGTAATGAGAAGGGGTGTGGTCTAATGACATCAACACCCTATATCAGGTGTGCATAATTATTAGGCAACTTCCTTTCCTTTGGCAAAATGGGTCAAAAGAAGGACTTGACAGGCTCCGAAAAGTCAAAAATAGTGAGATATCTTGCAGAGGGATGCAGCACTCTTAAAATTGCCAAGCTTCTGAAGCGTGATCATCGAACAATCAAGCGTTTCATTCAAAATAGTCAACAGGGTCGCAAGAAGCATGTGGAAAAACCAAGGCGCAAAATAACTGCCCATGAACTGATAAAAGTTAAGCGTGCAGCTGCCAAGATGCCACTTGCCACCAGTTTTGCCATATTTCAGAGCTGCAACATCACTGGAGTGCCCAAAAGCACAAGGTGTGCAATACTCAGAGACATGGCCAAGGTAAGAAAGACTGAAAAACCACCACCACTGAACAAGACACACAAGCTGAAACGTCAAGACTGGGCCAAGAATTATCTCAAGACTGATTTTTCTAAGGTTTTATGGACTGATGAAATGAGAGTGAGTCTTGATGGGCCAGATGGATGGGCCCGTGGCTGGATCGGTAAAGGGCAGAGAGCTCCAGTCCGACTCAGACGCCAGCAAGGTGGAGGTGGAGTACTGGTTTGGGCTGGTATCATCAAAGATCAGCTTGTGGGGCCTTTTCGGGCTGAGGATGGAGTCAAGCTCAACTCCCAGTCCTACTGCCACAGTTTCTGGAAGACACCTTCTTCAAGCAGTGGTACAGGAAGAAGTCTGCATCCTTCAAGAAAAACATGATTTTCATGCAGGACAATGCTCCATCACACGCGTCCAAGTACTCCACAGCGTGGCTGGCAAGAAAGAGTCTAAAAGAAGAAAAACTAATGACATGGCCTCCTTGTTCACCTGATCTGAACCCCATAGAGAACCTGTGGTCCATCATCAAATGTGAGATTTACAAGGAGGGAAAACAGTACACCTCTCTGAACAGTGTCTGGGAGGCTGTGGTTGCTGCTGCACGCAATGTTGATGGTGAACAGATCAAAACACTGACAGAATCCATGGATGGCAGGCTTTTGAGTGTCCTTGCAAAAAAAAAGGTGGCTATATTGGTCACTGATTTGTTTTTGAATGTCAGAAATGTATATTTGTGAATGTTGAGATGTTATATTGGTTTCACTGGTGAAAATAAATCATTGAAATGGGTATATATTTGTTTTTTGTTAAGTTGCCTAATAATTATGCACAGTAATAGTCACCTGCACACACAGATATCCTCCTAAAATAGCTCAAACTAAAAACAAACTAAAAACTACCGCCAAAAATATTCAGCTTTGATATTAATGAGTTTTTTGGGTTCATTGAGAACATGGTTGTTGTTCAATAATAAAATTAATCCTCAAAAATACAACTTGCCTAATAATTCTGCACTCCCTGTAAACTTAAAGCGGCCACTTCTATTCCCCCTCTCCTGCAACACTAGTGTGCAACTTAAGCAAAACTAATACTAAAATAGTTTTACATTTGGTTTGCTAAATAAATACTTGTTGCAGTTTTTAATCGTTTAAGTTCATTTGATTGATTATATATATAAATCAGTTGTTATTATTGACACATTTATTGAGTAAAATTGCTACTTTTCACTGTCATTTAATGTGTTTTGGTCATTATTAATGCACTGTCACTTTAATTGAGTGTGACCAGTGCGGCAAAAATAGACCCAGCGCCGAAACTATAGCGGCACTGCTGCTTCAGTGACGTGCAAACTCATCCAGCACGTTCTACGCATCGGATGCCCATCCAGCTCAACATTGCAGATCCTGCGATGTGACCACTGCGCATGTGCACATTGCCATATCAACGCTGAGACCATATGTTGTAAAGCCCTATTGTACATCTTGTTATGTTACACTTTGTATGACATTTTTTACAGTGCACGTTACTCTTAGACTCTACAAATCTATAGACGTCTATTATAATGACATGATTGCAAAGCCATGACCGCATATAATCCTGCATTCTTGATTGTTGGTGATTTTCCTTGTTAGGAAGAGCCAGAACTGGACACTGGGCAAATAATTGGCCCTGGCATTTTGGGCCAAAGCGGCCCACTACAAACAATCAAAATGCTACCCATCTGTGCATGTCTAATATGTTTATCTATTTTATAATTTAAATAAGCAGTAAATAAAAAATATGTTATATTTTATAAAGCACAAAAGCCATATATATGAAATAAATACATAAATAAATATATACAGACATTAATCTCCGTTTAATTTCTGTATACTGTCCATAAAGATTTCTGTTAGGTTCTAAAAAATACACTATTCGTTCATTCTTTTATTTTCCTTCGGCTTAGTCCCGATTTATCAGGGGTTGCCACAGCGGAATGAACCACCAACTATTCCAGCATATGTTTTATGCAGCAGATGCCCTTCCAGCCACAATCCAGTATCGGAAAACACCCATACACACTCATCCACACACACACTCATACACTACAGCCAATTTAGCTTATTCAATTCACTGTTCACTCAGCCTATATTAAATAATAAACATAACAAAAACTGCCTGTTGACGCATGGGTAAATCTTCAAAGGGAACAGTGTACTTTATAATAGGCATGGGCCGGTATAAGATTCTGACGGTATGATAACCTCTGGTAAAAATATCACGGTTTCACAATTAGGCATGGGCCGATATAAGATTCTGACGACATGATAACCTTGGGTAAAAATATCACAGTATTATGATTACTGCTCTAAAATATATTATTTTTAAATGTCTGGGTAAAAGACTTACACTTTTTTCCCCTTTTGAACAATATATTTTATTTTGAGAAACATTTAAAATATTTTGGAAGACTAAACATGTCAGGTTAAATGATTTATTGCCTTCTGCTGTCTTCATTTGTTTCAAAAACAGATTTATTTACTATTTAAAATGGCATCTTTGGCTATCTTTTCTGCTGAAGATACCGCTTTCCTAAAAAACAAAACAAACAAAAAAAAGCCTATAACAAAATCTTACACATACCTTAGAAACGGTATGGCAGAAAATGTTGACGGTTTTAAAACCTTGACTTTTACCAAACCGCGGTAAACCTTGAAAACAGTTATCATCCCATGCCTATTCACGATATCACGGTATTGTAATTACTGCTCTAAAATATTGTTCTTTTTAAATGTCTGCGTAAAAACAATCATTTTTTCCCCCATTGAACATATATATTTTTAACATTTAAAATATTTTGAAACAATCAATGTCTGGCTAAATAATTCAAATAAGTCATGGTCTTTCCTTTTTTTGGATATAAAATAATACTCTGCACGGTTCAGCTCTTCAGCATGCTGGCTGTTAGTTTATAAGAGATTTCAAGAGTTCCCACTTAGATATGCTTAGCATTGAAGCAGGTTTGGCATGCTGTCCCGGGAGAGAATCCTGAGCTCGAAGATACTTGAGCTCAAGGCTCCCGCCCGGTCAATAAGCATATCAGGGGATCCGAGATCAGGTAGGTCTCGAGAGCTCCCCTTAGAAAAAGGGAGGAAAAGGAGGAGATGGGGTGGAAGGGGGGATTCTTCCAAAATGAAGATAGAGCAGTAAGGAGAAAATGATTCATATATAGTAAGCTTGGATCATTCAGATTGAAATATTACTGATTACAGATGAGAAGCCAGACGTGCTCAATCATATCACATGCTCCTCTCGAAATTAGTTTGTGAAACTTCACTTGTTTTTCAGATGTATGGACTGACCAGTAACTTGTGATGTGTAGAGTCCTTTTCTACTGTTGCCCTAAAAAATCTCAATGAAAAAGTCATAAAAACATGTGAAGAAACGTGCAAACACCTTAGGAACGATATAACCGAATATTTCAAAAAGACTTTTCAAAACCGTGGTATACCGGTTATCGTCTTATGCCTACTTTATAACCTCATTCACCTCACTCTGCTGTCTGTTTTACCATCTTAACAATCAAAACATACAAGGAAATTTATTTCATTGTGATGTTATGATTAACAGACACCAAACGGCCTCGTGTAGCTGCATATTTATATGAGCGTCATCTTCACTGTATGCATATTTATAACCAAACAGGGTCTACAACACAACTGCCTCCTTTCATTTTCATTGAAAAATACGAACTTTACCCAGTCTCTTATGCTGAATATCAGTTTTAATAATCAATAATGGCCATTATAAAAGTAAATTGTGCAATCAAATTAAAGGAAAGCAATCAGTCAATGTGCAGAATCAGTGTACGTGCTTGCATAAATGAATATATTCAATTATCTTTGCACTCTGCCAAAACACGTTACCTGAGAACAAGCAATAGATTCACAAGACCGAAGAGTCATTAGCAGTGTTGGGGAGAATACTTTGTAAATGTATTTAGTTACAGAATACAGAATACCTGCTTTAAAATATATTTTGTACCGTATTCTGTTACTTTGCTTAATCCTGGTACTGTATTATAAATACTTGGAATACTTCCCCTTGAAAACAGCCTTCAAGTCTATTAAATGTCACACTATGCGTTGGCAGCAATTTCTGCAGGAAAACAGACGGGCCTCTAATGCTAAACATTATTGACTGACAGGGAAAAATAAATTAAACAATATAATTATGTTTATTAAATAATGTTTATTTATCAAAGTGTCAACAAATTCAATTTCTGTAATAAAGATAAAAAGTGCTTGAACATAGACAGCATTACTGTCTGTAACGTGCAGTATATGGATATAATATGCATTTTGCTTACCCTTTGTATTTCACAGTCTGCACAGAAAAATATCAGCTAAACAAGAAAAGAAAAACTTCAAAATAGTTTAGGTAAAACCAAGGTAATGTAACAGGTCCTATCCAACATTTTAATTTATATTATGAAAACTTCTCACCTAAGAACAATATTGCAAATATTAGAAAAATGCAAAATGTGTTCGCTTTACAAAAATGTAAACATTAAAATGAACAAGTTTTGTTCAGTCAAACATATTAGCCAGTAGCCACCTATCTACCGTACCTAACTACCTATGCTTTCCTAATCAACAGACAAGTAAAGGCGGTTGTAGCGCAGCAATAGAGACATTTCGAAGTTTTAAAATGCAACAAGACATGTTTCAAGTTTAAGTAAAACATACTGGTTTGATCACTGTTTGTCTGAAAGAACCAGTTTGAGTTGCTTCCCATCACTAGTGGGAAATACACTGCATATTGTGTTAAAAGTTTAACACAGAAAAAAAACAAACTCCTAAATATACACTTTTTCACACTTGTGGATTAAAATGTACTTTGGTTTTAACACTGAACAACACCAAAAAAAAATCACATCGTATATTTAACACTGGAATTTTTGCTGTGTGCTCATCTGTCATACTGTTAAATGTAAAAATGAGTCCTCCCTGGCTGAATAGTCGCTCTGGAGGAGCACTTGATGGCAATGTAGTGTTGTACTTTATGAAGAGGGCAAACGAAACATCAAGCAGCGAATTCACGAACAATGACGGCAAAAAAACTGTTCATTTGAAAATCATGGTTGTTGTTCGGTGTTTGCGATCGTCCTTTTTGCTGCGTGAGAAAATGGAGGTGTGGCGTGAGAGCGTGAGAACAGGGTCATTTGCGTGGGTCTCACTGAGTTCACGCTGGTGATTGCAGTCGGGAGTGTAGCTTCTGCTTCTATGGTTTCGGCGGCAATTTAGTAATATTATTATGGGCCAGACACGCATCGCCCAATGGTATTAGGAAAGTAACGGTATTCTAAGTACCCTGTTTAAAAATAGTAACAGTAACGAAATAGTTACTCATGAATAGTATTTTAAATACGTACCGCCGGTACATGTTTTCCGTTACTCCCCAACACTGGTCGTTAGTTAGAGACAACAAGATGAATTCAATATCACGTTCAACAACGATAGTGAGATGAGATCGAGCAGTAGATCTTCGATGAACTGTTTAACATGCACGATACTATCACCTTGGGGTTTTATGCTCAAATCCCCCGCTGACCTACTGGCTGCAGCTCATGACAGTGTGTGTGTGGCCGTGTAGTAAGGATGGAGAACTTTTCAGAACCGCTAAATGAAACGCCAGTGTGTTTCCCGCAATTTCTTTGCGCCTCTTCCCTGACTCTCGACTATTTTGACAAATACACACCGACGCTGCGCGCTCACACAGAGCCCAAAATAGGAGTGTGGTGAGGGGGCATGGCCGAGAGCTGTGGGAGCAAAACGAGGCCCGCCACAGATGAGATACACCTGTGGCACGCACCTGCCTTCAATCCCACGGAAGGAGCTCTGGACTATAAGAGGAGGAACGATTTGCTTTGATTTTGACGGCAGTCTCCGTGAGGAGCTACCATCCCTTTTATTAATAAATATTTATATAAAGTCCGTCAGTTCTCCGCCTCCTTCTTCCCGGCGGCCAGGTGGCCGTAACTTCATTACAGTGGTGCCGAAAACCTGGTAGAAGGAGGGACACGTCGTCCAGTTGCCCTCGCCGCTGAGGAGGAGGGCAAGTGTTCGGGAGTTAACCCGAGTGGGGGAGAAACCCGTTCGTCTGCCAGAGTGCCGGGGCGGCCTGAGGCTGGCGAGGAAGGATCTGCCTGCTGCCGTCTCCCAGCATGGGGAGGAGCAGGGGACGCGGGGCTCCCCACCGGATGGGAAAGAGCTGAAGGGAGCCATCCCAGAAAGCCCGGGGGGAGTCGCCGCGATCTGCCATGACGCCGAAGCCTGCGTCCTCCACCAAAGCGGGAGCGGAGCAGGAGACCAGAAATGCCGCCAGCCAGCCAGGAGAACCGCCGCTGGACACCAGAAGACGGACGGGTGGAAAGATTCCTCCACAGGGCTCCCAGCATGTCGTCACTTCTCTCAGTTGGTTGAGGACCGAGTGGCAGCGTGTCTGGAGAACCGAACCCCAATTTTTTTATTTCTCTCTCCCCTGTCTGTCTACTCTGTCTTTCCTCCTTTTTTCTCCATCTCCTTTTCTCTCGGCCCGTCTCATATAGGTCTCGCGGGTGCTGTGGCGCCAAATCCCCCCGTGGCCGAGAGCCGTGGGAGCGAAACGAGGCCCGCGCACCTGCCTTCAATCCCACGGAAGGAGCTCTGGACTATAAGAGGAGGAGCGATGGCAGAGGACAGAGAGAGAGGACCGGGCGCGGACATATTACTTTTGCTTTCAGTTTGACGTCAGTCTCCGTGAGGAGCTGCCGTCTGTTTGTTTTGATTTAGACGGCAGTCTCCGTGAGGAGCTGCCGTCCATTTTATTAATAAATATTTATTTAAAACCGCGTCGGTTCTCCGCCTCCTTCTTCCCGGCGGCCAGGTGGCCGTGAACTTCATTACAAGGAGTTTGTGATTGGGTCAGCTCAATGTCAATAAAGAAAAGAACCAATAAGCTGCAAATTATGTCACATGGGCCGGTCCGTCCGAAAAAAAGCATCTTACTTTCAGAGCATCACAGATCACAGCATCTTCAATTAATTAGGCAGAAAAAAAACGATAGGCTGCTAAGCGTTTTATGGGCCGATCAGACCATAAGATGATGATCAGCCTGGCCCAAAAAGTACGACGGCCCAGCGGGAAACTGCCAGATTGCCAGTCCGCCTCTGGGAAGAGGTACATGTGTCATTTTTACTGTTGATCATCAGTGTGCAGCATTAACCCTTTAGATCGGCCTTTGCAAAAGAGTTTCTGGCTTTTATAAAGAGTTCAGTGGATTAAAACAGCAGATTGTAGTGTGTGTGCAGAAATTCACTTACTGTGTTTACTGAGAGCTGAGACGCTTATTTTTTTAATCTGCTCAAACATATCAAGCGCACAAAGGTCTCGCGCTCACACGCACATGTTTAAAAAACATATAAAGTTTTATAATATTTTATAAAACCTAAACATTTTAAATCAGAGACAACCCTGAGCTTTTCTCCTTCAACGAATACATCAGGATGATGGGTAACTGTCAATGATTGCAGAAAAAAAACAACCGTTTTACTTATATTCCAATTAAGATATGAGTCACACAACCAATCAGAGACATGAACTAATGCCTCGGTTAAATAATTTGCTGCCAGTTGTTTGTTTTTTCGCGTGTACATATAGAACTGCGTCATCAGCATACATCTGAATAGTAATACGAAAAAAATTATCGTGATCATTTTTTTTTTGCTATATCGATTTTTTCGAATTTAATTTTTTATTAAATCGAAGTATCGCAATTTTTTTATAAAAATATGAGATACATTATAATTGTACCAATGCGCTTTGATCCACTCTCTGTATTACGCTGCCTGACTGAGTTTCAATCATGGTAGTAATGGACTGAACGCACGGACTGTTTTTCTTTTCTTTGGTCCACTCTCATGCTATTCCAGCGCTGCCTGACGAGGGGATTTACATTCAGACTAATGCAACAAGCAAAATTCTACATGACTTCACTCTGTGTGGATTATGTCAAGATATATTTCCTTATCAAGTCGATAAACTCGATCTCTCAACATGTATGAAAGACGTAAAACCTGCCATGTGAAAAACTGTGCCGCTCTAGTTTGTTTTGAACACAAGCAGAGGTGAGCAGCTGTAGTAGTGAAAAGTATCCGGCCCCATTACGTCATTAGCGGACAGCGAAATACAGAGTGGTGCAAAGCGATTCAAGAATCGGTATTTAAAAGGGGGGAAAAAGAAAACAGAATAAATATATGATTTTATATTAGACACACATATGATGCTTGTATTTGCTCCTACTATACGTCCACAACTTCATGCATTGTTTCCGTGTTCAGTCCTTTACTTCCACTGTATCTTTTTAAGAAAACGGCAACAGATCATTCAATCAGAAGAAGACAAAGTCAAAGCTGACAGACTATTTGATGTCTCCTGATGTAGATTCAGACACAGACCTACTTCACTGGTATACGGCTAATGAGACAATCTTTCCCAGGCTCAGCAAACTTTTTTGAGTTGACTGATGTAATGTTTACATTGGTTAAAATGGTTATTTTCTTACTATACATTCAGAACAGAAGTATTTAATGTTTAATTCAAATTGAACAATATTTACTTTGATATTTTATTCAAATCTTCTGCAACGATATTTAACTCATGAACTTGTTTACATTTGTTTACACCTTGTTGACCAATTTATGTATGGCATGGCCATTAAAAATACAATGTCCCTTAACTAGATGTTGTTTTAAGTTATTTATAAAGAGAATGTTACTTCAGTCATGTTGTTGTAATGTTTGTTGACTAGTTACACAATAAAAAAATTTTATCTAAATCGTAAATCGGTCAAACTTTATAAAAAAATCTAGATTTTTTTTTTTTTTTTTTGCCATATCGCCTAGACCTACCCAGCCCTAAACAGTGCAAATGACAAATTGCCCCGCTTCCCAACAGGGAAAACCAGCAACAATCAAGAATGCAAGATTATATGCTGTCATGGCTTTCCAATCTAAAATTGTGATTATAATGGAAGTCAATGAGGTAGAAACAGCCCCCAACATAACCAAAGGGGAGTCAGTTAGCCCACAGTGTTGAGGTTTTAAAAAGTTTCAAAGGATTTTCCCAAAACATGTATCAAAATAAGACTTATCACCAAAAATCATCCCATCTGAAACACGGAGAAAGGTACGGCCAAATTAAGACTCAAAATCAACCCATAGTGGATGAAAACAACCCAACAGCACACAATCAAACTTCTTATCTATTTCCACATTGATGCTAAACATCACGTAGTAAAGCTATAGTTTAAAGTATAAAAATGCCACTATAAAGCCCGATTTTAGTATCAGTGACGCAGGGCTTATATAACCACCGTCCGCGTTTCGCTCTCTCTGGTGTCCTGCTGCATTAGTGACTGTAAAAGCGTGAAAAAATAAAGTGATAAACAGCTCGGCTGGCAAACACACTGATGTTTTCATGTCTTTCTCTGGGTCCTGTGCCAGAAACAGCCATCCTTCCTTATAAACGGCAGCCACAGCCACACTAAACCCACTCTCAATCATTTCCCACAGGACTGCTCTGAGATCAGCTCAAAGCACAAGCACGCCAGACCAAAGTTAGTGGCTGAAGCTAAATTTAGAAAACAAGACATGAGAAAATTGGGAAAATCAGATCGTACTGAAAAGGGAAACACATTTATATTTCTGGCAGATGCTTTTGTTTGGTGACAATTCATCATGTATGGTGCCACTTATGTTGTGTGTAGTTACTAAAGTAATTAGAGTTAATTATGCATAGTTACATACAATCGCCTAAATTGTAACACTTATTATGTAGTGAGGACATGTAGTTCATTAATATTAGTCATTAGGTAACAAGGACACCTTAACATAAAGTTTAGCATTTTGTTTTAATCATAAGCTTGCTTCATTTTGACAAAAAAAGACAAGCACAAGCCCATTTCTGATAAAAAAAAAAAAATGAAAAGCAGTAATTATGAGCTTGAAAAGTAATAAAATGATCCCTATATGAAATGGATAAAAAAAATTGCATAAAAGTCAGAAAGTGAGATAAAATGCATCATGAAACAAAACATTCTGGAATTAAATGTTGAATTTATAACAATTAAAAGGAGATAAATCATTATTTTTGCAATCACACATACACAACACAGTAAAGACTGAGGATGTTTTATAATTATGAGCTAAAACTTAAAAGGAACAATCCCATAATATCACGTTTTTTAATCTCATTTTATCTCATACTGTCAGCATACTATCTCATAGTAATTCTTATCTCAAACTGTCAACATTTTTATCTCACACTGTCATTTGTATCTGATTTGTATCTCATACTATTTTTTTTTCTATTTTTATTTCGTTTTTATCTCAACCTGTCAACATTTTTATCTCATACTGTTATTTTTTTCTCATGTCATTTTGTATCTCATTTTTATCTCACACAATGAACATTTTTATCTCATAATATCACTTGTATCTCATTTTATTTCATACTGTCATTTTTATCTCATACTGTTATTTTTTTATTTTATAATGTCATTTTTGTA
>CAIGQZ010032222.1:11104339-11120731 GCA_903798205.1 Danio tinwini | reverse complement strand
AATCTCCTTATTTGTATTATTGTTTTTCTATAGCTGTTTTTCTATAATATATATTTTTTTTTTTTCTCTGTATATTTTAAAACTTTTTTTTTGTCACTGGTGGTGCCAATTTGTCAATATATTTAATGTTTTTATGAAATATTAATTCTTGATTTGTTTTTTATAGAAAAACAGCTATAGAAAAACAATAATACAAATAAGGAGATTGTTTTAATCAGGTTTGTAAAGTGTCATTTCACAATGAGTTCATACTACTGTATAAACATAGAAAAAGAAAAGTCAACAAAGTGATTTTATTCCAAAATAATAGATTTTTGTTAAACACCAGTGACTATGAATTACTTTGACTATATATTTATTTAGCATTTTCTTTTTTTTATGTAATTTACACATATTTTTCTATTTTGGCAGAAATATCAGTTTTTGACCTCAAAGTAAAGCATTTTCCTTCTGTAGACGCAATTTAAACAATTATTGCCACATTAATAACTCAAGAGTGTTGTTTAATGGTTTCATTTTAAAACATACAGAAATTGCAAACCTGAAGATTCTAATTTTTCTGAAGATTCTAATGAGATCTAATTTTTGCGACTAAATCTACACTTAAAAAAAGTATTCAAAGATGATTGCTTGGATTTCCTTTTTTCTTTTAAGTTTAGTAGTTGTAAACAATTTATTTGGGCTGAATTTAAACAAACAAATTAAGTTGAACATTACTAAATTTAATTTGTTTAAATTCAACACATTTAAATTGTTTGCAACAATTTTGCAGACATCATTTTTATTCAGTGTAGTGACAAAAAAAACTGCTAAAGTTTATGTAGAATAACCCATATTCAGACTTAATGAAAATAAATCTCCATTTGTGAAGTAGATGTAAACTTGTATTTGCCCTATATAGTGTACTAAACAAACAATTATGTAATAATAATGCTATTTCTCAGTGTCAGAGGATGAGATTCAGAGAATTGTTTGTATTTGAACTATAAAACCCCCCAGTAACCCTGCTCTACAGGCTAATTTCTCTGATTGTACTAATAAAAATGAATACAAACAGGTTTTATGATTGTTTTTTAAGTGTTTACTACTCTACAACAGTTTAAACAAAGTGATGGATGTAGACAAAACCGCAAACGGAGTCTAGTCTACATCAAACACTTGTCAGGAAGGTTGCTGAAGAAGTGGAGAATAAAAAAAAATTAATAAAAAATAACTTACGGATTGATGTGGGTCAAAAAAGCTTCCTCAAACTACAAAAAAAAGCAAAATAAAAACAAAAAAAAAATCAGTTCTTAAAATCTACGAACCTTTTCAACTGACTAGCAGGGACTTTTATGTCCATACAAATGTAAAACATTCTGGTTGCCTTACATTTTTAAGTTGAATCAAATTAACCTTGAGTCCATGGAATTCATATTATGTTAAACTGACTTAAAACAGCTTACGTAACTTATAAAATTAAGAAGATTAACTTAGTTTAATATGTTACAATGACCTAAAACATATTCTGTCAGGACTAATTGATCATACAATTTTTTTTACAGTGTATACACAACCAACTAAACCACCTGAATGCACAAATTTGGTGTAAACTGTGACCCCATGACATTAAAATAGAAAATGTGTGCTGTAGACAAAGGCAAATGTTGTTTAATCTATTCTACACCAATGTTAATCAAAGTATGTGCACCACATTCAATGGAAAAAGCTGGACGTTGATGTGTGGGAACACTGGATAAATCGCATTTACTCTACAGTATTTGTGAAGGATCTTGAAACTCTACACTGAAAAAAGCTGTGTTTCCATATTTTGTGATTAACAAGTGGTTTCCTTTTTTTTTTTTTTTACAGTAATGAATTATAAGGTCCTTGATCTCTGCTTTTGACATTAAAAAATTAACTCATCAGTTCAACTGTGATTTTATTGAAGTCAGAAACAATATACTATACACAAATATATATAAAGAATCTATAAAATTACAGAAAAAGTACTGGTAGTTCATTACCAGGAGTCTCATTTAAAAAACTCTAAAGGTGAGCATATGCCAGAATCAAGCTTTTAATAATTATGGCATTTTTTGATTTAAAGTGGTTAAATTAAGTCAATATTTAGGTTAAATGTGTTTACTTAGACGAGCATATTCTGCCACCTAGTATTTTTTATTTATTTTATAAACCACCTTTGCATGGGAAGTGTGCACATTTCCACCCCAGTTTTGTGCATACAAGTCATGTTTATGAATAAAAGCCCTGGTTTTTCTACCAATTATAAAGAGAAATCCCAAAAATATATTACTTCAAACTACTAACAATGTCAATAGAAGTCACCTTTTCAACATCAAAAGTTGTCGGCAGAGAAATCAAAGTCCTATGATGCCATACAAAACAGAAAAACAATTATATATATATATATATATATATATATATATATATATATACACACATACACACACACACCATATAATGCTATTACCCAATTTTAGCTGGTGATGTGTGATGCTATGCTCACATGTGAGATTGTGCATTCCACATATACATTAAATGAAAAAAAAAAAGAAAACAAAATAAGATAAATGCTTATTTTAAACAAAGAAAATCAAAACTTAGGCAACATATTAATATGAAACTCAATTCAAAAGTAAGCCTGTTGCTGTTGGTATTGGTAGGAAAAGGGAAATAATATGATATTCATATCAAACCATTTAACAGAACACCTATGGGAGCTTCTTTGTAGGCATTGGACTGTACACACAAATGATGTAATAGATTCAGCATGGGGTAGTTGAGGAGCACTGAGGCGAAAGCAGTAACTGTCCTTCTTGACACATTTATTCAATATTAATGCAACCAGCTCGATTCAACATTGATGTACTTTTAATGGAAAGATTGACCGTTTACACATGTCGCATAGACCTGGGAAGCAAATGCAAAAAGAGTTAAATGGTCCATGCATTGTTAAAGATTACTGCACGTGACAGAAAACGTGTCTCAGTCCATTAAAAGTGCCAAAACCTGCAAAAATGTCGCCTGAAAATTCACATTAAAAATGTCACCGTTTTCCCGCTGGAACGCAACGACCCTCAAAAACAGGAGCAAAAATAACGCCCAAATAACTGTATTAAAAAGGACAAGCTCAGTCCAAAACGTCTACAGCTGAATAAAAATAGTCTACTCGTGTTGGGAAAAGCAGTCTGTCATCTTAAAAATGGATTTTAAACGCGTTTATATTCTGAATCCCGGACAGGGAGGGAAAAACGACCCCATCTTGAAAACACAACCACCGGTCCATATGAAACAAATCCTCCACATTAACTTCAAAAATCAAACAAACCAGCTGCTCTAGCAGAAGTCCTGCAAAAAAATCGTGTGAAAAATAACTCGTACTTTGAAAAAAATGAAATAAAAATCGTGCGATCCTCTCAAAACAAACAGGTTTTCACCGTCTACACAGCATCACAAAATGTACGCCACCAAAGCCAAGCAGAAAATGACCAGAAAAATGCATTAAAAATAAAAAAACACAAAAAATTCTCCAAAGATAGTTCAAAGTCAGTCAAAAAATAAAAATGTGACAAAAAATCTCTCGAATCAAAATACTCACCGGGAGTTTAAGACTAAAAATGATTAAAATTCGGTGCTGTACTGTTTTGTGGATACAGTCCGTATCAGCTCGTTCAGTAGACACCGACCGACAGGCGAGTGCACGAAATGGCGGAGAACAAATGCGCACTGAAATAAGCCCCGCCCCGCTCTCCATATCCTCTAATCTCATTGGCTACATTTCAGCGCGCTGGCGAAACACGCGTGGCCGATTGGTAGATGCAGACGTCCGTCGTGTTTTTTTAAATCAAATCCTCGTTTGATTGGTTGAGGCAGGATTTGTTTAGGATCCTCCCACAGAGCTTTAATCGCTTTACAAAAGTCTTTTCAGCCGGTTTAATATTATAGTTTCAGGCTGTTCATCTGAAGTAAAGCTGTTCAGCTATCATCAGCTATTACAAAAATGCTCTGAGGTAAACGTATTTTAAAACCTTATTTTATTACAACAAAACGTGTTGCTATTACTTGGTCGTATTGTTTTCAAGGCATTTCACAGAAATAGTCAAAATATTTCGTAGTAAATACTGTATTTATTTATTATTGTGTATAAAATGAACAATACTATAAGTACCCAAGGTAAATAAAAAAAAAACTGCTAGAATCATCTGTAAACAAGCCCTTTATATGAAAAAAGTACTACAGTAATGCAGTGTTTTTGAGCTATTGTGGTAATTGCAGAATTGCTATAGTAAAACAACAACAATATAAACCAAATAATGTAGTTTTCTATTAAACTATAACACTGTTGTAAAAAAATACACTGCAGTATCACATTTTATAAACTGATATATCAGTTCTTACTAGCATTCTTTAACAACAAGTTGAAAATACAAAAACAGCATTTATTCATTGCTTCATTTTCTTTTCGGCTTAGTTCCTTTATTAATCAGGGGATCGCCACAGCGGAATGAACCGCCAACTTATTCAGCATATGTTTTATGCAGCGGATGCCCTTCCTGCCACAACCCAACACTGGGAAACACCCATACACTCTTGCATTCACATACACTACCGCCAATTTAGCTTATTCAATTCACCCATATGTTTGGAATGTGGGGGAAACCGGAGCACCCGGAGGAAACCCACGCCAACACTGGGAGAACATGCAAACTCCACACAGAAATACCAACTGGCCCAGCCAGGGCTTAAACCAGTGACCTTGTTGCTGTGAGGCGATTGTGCTACCCACTGCGCCACCATGACGCCTTAACGTTATTTACTATAGCATATTTTCCTGTGGGTTGTTTGTATAAATGCATTCATTTAACTTGACTACACAGTGCTTTTTTTCCAAAAAGAAATCAGTTATGCTAATGCTTTTATCACATTCATAATCATTACAAGACATGATGGCAAGTAAAATGGCTAAAAACAGTGTGTTGTAATTTACACCACACCATTAACGTACATCTAAAATTGTAAAAACGCCAAATAAAGTACCCTTCAAATAACAATAAATCAAGATTCAATTCATACTGAACAAAATGGATGACAAGCTCAAACATCAACACTTTTGTAGGCATGTGGCCTGGTGTTCACCACTTCAGCCTTCGGGATGAGTGACAACCTGGAATGAACGACATTTCATTCATTTTTAAATGTACATTTTTTTGTACTTGAATGCATCTGAGGCATGTGTCAACACTTATAATACCTTTCTTGACGCTTGACTTGCTGCGTTGTTGTGGAAGAGTGAAGTCAAAGTGGAAAGATGAGGATGATGAAGATTCGGGAGTCTTCAAAACCTCCTCAAGCTTCACCTGCTCTTGATTCTCCTACAGAACAAATAAAGTCCTCTCAATTAAAAAAAAGTGGGAAATTAAAAGCTCAGTGGGTAGCACAATCATGTTACAGCAAGAAGGTTACTGGTTCGAGCCCTGATTGGGTCAGTTGGCATTTCTGTGTGGAGTTTGCATGTTCTCCTCATGTTCATGTGGGTTTCCTCTGGGTGCTCCGGTTTCCCCCACAGTCTGAACACATGTACTATAGAAATTGAATAAGCTAAATTGCCAGGAGTGTATGTGTGTGAATAAGTGTGTATGGGTGTTTCCCAGTGATGGGTTGCGGCTGGAAGTGCATCCATTGTGTAAAACATATGCTGGATAAGTTGGCGCTTCAATCCACTGAGCCGACCCCTGATTAATAAAGGGAATAAGCCGAAAAGAAAATGAATGAATGAATGAATAAAGCTTGTAAAAAAATGTTCGGGAATTTCTTTTCAGTGTTTCAGAAAGTTTATTTTAATAGTAAAGCATCACAATCTTGTGTCATTCTATAAAAAAAGTAACTAGTAACTAGTAAAAGTACCTAATATACATGTATATTTAACCAAAAATGAATTGTGAAGTTAATAAACGTCAGGCTAAAATAAATGTAAATTCACGACGTGAAGTTTCACAAACAAATTTCGAGAGGAACACGTGATATTATTGACCACGGCTGATCTCTCATTCACAATCATTAGCTAACCAATGAGATCGATCCAAACCCACTATAAGTAGCCTAGAAAAAATCACTCCCTTATCTTCGTTCCGAAGAAATCCCTCATCCACCCATTCGCCTCCGCTTTTCTTTTTTTATCACGGGGAGCTCTCGAGAACCACCTGACCTCGTACTCCCCTGATACGCTCTATCGACCAGGCGGGAGCCCTGGGCTCAACTATCTCCAAGCTCAGGGTTCTCTCCTGGGACAGCATGCCAAACCAGCTAACACTTCTCAAACAATATCTAAGTGCGAACTCTTGAATAGAGTTTTAAGAGCAGCTCAACCAAACCTTTGAGGATACATCAAAAAAGGATGGATAAAAAGATTATGTAAAACTCTTCAGCAATGCATATTCAGAGTTTGAATTTCACATTTTCATTCATGTGAAGAGATACTGACCAAGCATGGCAAATATAAATACAACGACTACTATATTTGTGTCCATAACAGCAGACCAAAAATTGTTCATTTAGTTTGTTTCTTTTTCCATTTCCCCCTGCTGACCAGCAGATGTCCTCAGTGCGCTGCGTTTCTAGTGCATTTGACCAGTGAATTCAGCTTGTGTAATTGATCTAATAAAGCTCTGAATTTAACCATCGTAGTCAGTGTAGTGGAATAAAAACCACACTAATTGTTTTGTCCAACATTATCAAAGGACACAAAGATGCCAAAAGTATAGTGCAGGCCCATAGCCAGGGGGTATGGGTGGCTCGAAAGAACCAACCCCACTGACAAAGACCTTAATAGGGTACATAGATATATACACTAGATATCGCATACAGACCCTGAGCATGCGTCAATAGCGCCGGCACATTTGTACAGTGCTCCCAGCACAAATGTCATTCAACTGCACTACTAAAGACCATGTGCCAATGAGTAGATGCTGGACTTTAGCGCTGTGTACGGTGTAGTAACGAGCAAACAAAGAAAACAAAGCACAAAGGCAGAACATTTCATAGGTAAGATTTAGTTTTTTACGTTTTTATGTTATGAACTTTTGTGCTCAACAAGTCACGTTATTGATGATAATACAGACACTTACTGCATTCACCATGAGGCAAAGTACCACCAACTTGCGCTAAATACTGGGCTTATGCTGGTTTTGTTGAATAAAATCAGCAAACAATGCAAAAGAAATATGACAATGAGATGCTGCGGTACCAGAAACGTGTATGATTGTTGGCTAAGAGAACGAGTCGTTCATAACGAAGATTCATTCACAAACGAATCGCTTCCTCCGTCAGAATGAGAAGTGAAAGAAGGAGAGGGGGTGTGTTTCAGGACACGGATTAGATCAAATCTAACAGGAGGGAGGATAATACATTTACATGCACACAAACACACACTCTTTGTCAGCAATGGCTGTGCGGTCACTGATTCATCAATATAGAAAAGTGATGTAAAATTATTATTTTCGTAATAAAATTTTTAAAAATTGCGTACTGACCACCAGGAAATCTCCCTATCATAGATATATGTGTATATCTCTGGCTCTGGATGGTCACAGTCCTCCACTGCAGCTTGGTCCCGCATTCATTTCAAAGGAGCGCTACCCTGTTCTAAAATGGCGGCTCTATTGACGCATTCCTTCCAATAGACAACAACGGGGCAGGCGACATCTAATGTAAATATCTATGAATAGGGTATATGCCAAAGTATGCTAATAGGACTTTTAATTTGCCAGTAAACCTGGGTTAATCGCTTCAGGTGAACTGTATTGCCATTGCAAAATCCGCGCGTTTAAGGTCTGTTTTCTTTAAAAATCAGCAATCTCCACTGGCAGAGTCATATCTGATAAAAAGTGGGTCTCAGATTGTACAAGAAGCACTGCAGTAAATGACATTTTTCCCCACCATGTCTTTATAATATGAGCATTTATTTTACCCCAGTATATTCAATAAAGCTTCTGCGCTAGCCTGCCGATTCTGCCGGCTTTTTGTCTTGTTTTATGCTTGAGCAACTAAATAAATGCCAAAGTCTATTTAACTGATTGTATTTTAATTACATTACAATATCAATGCTGTAAAAGGAATCGTAATAAATGGAAAGAAACTCACAATAACAGGTCACCGGAAGTTTATCAGTATAGGAACAACACTCTGCATATACCCTATTTGGCAAGGTCTCACTGGAAGAAGAGACAGTACTGTCTCAATGTGATTTCCTGGCTTAATAAAGGAAATACATATAAATTGTAAAAATAACCAATAGAAGAAGAATTTAAGATATCAAAATGGACAAATTCTGACTGAAGAAATGAGCTGGCCGGTTTGTTATTTGTCCATTTTTTAAACAACTTTTAACAGATTCCTCATTAGTTTTTTAATGATGGATGATAATACATTTTTCATCTATCTTTATTTAAACATTTTAATTTGAAATTCTAATCTCACAACAATTTTCATAAAACCGTAATACCTTAAAGTTTCAATGCACACTTGTAACAGTTCATAGTAAAATAGCATGATAAGCACTTTGACAAAATTGTAGGAAATATTTTTGTTGCTTTAAAAAGTTTGGTTATGATCACAATCTGACAAGATTAGTGCTTAAAATGTCACTAAAATGCTGTATTTGAACCTCATAATTTAATAGAAAATAAAGGAAATAACTGCAAAAAACCACCCCTTTCAATAGGCTGGCTACGGGCCTGTAGTGTGTATTCGAAGAACTTCCATTGGTAAAATTATGTTTGCTACCCTGGCTAGCATAGCTTTCATGCAATTATTTTGCATTCCCACCAATGGTATAACCAGTTGTGTTCTATATAGACATTAACTTTTAATAAGTAGTTAGTAGGACATCACGGTGGCGCAGTGCATGATCGCCTCACAGCAAGAAGGTTGCTGGTTTGAGCCCCGGTTGGGTCAGTTAGCATTTCTGTGTGGAGTTTGCACGTTCTCCCCGTTTTGGCGTGTATTTCCTCCGGGTGCTCCCACAGTCCAAACACATGCTCTATAGGTGAATCGGATGAACTAAATTGGCTGTCGTGTACGAGTGTGAATGCAAGTGTGTATGGGTGTTTCCCAGTGTTGGGTTGTGGCTGGAAGGGCATCCACTGTGTAAAACATATGCTGGATAAGTTGGCGGTTCATTCCACTGTGGTGACCCCTGATTAATAAAAGGACTAAGCCAAAAAGAAAACGAATGAATAAATGAATAACTTTAGTTGTAGAAAGTATAATACATAATTCACTTGAAACGCATTACCCCCGAACTCTCAGTATTTGTGAAAGATGTCTGTCACTTACATCAGATGGGCTTTGCTGGAGTTTGATTTTGAATTTAGGTGTGTTTTGGCTGTCTTTCTTTCTCTCTGTTTCCTTTTCTCTCTCCTTTTCTTTCTCCCTTTGTTGAAGGATAGCACTGCGAGCTGCTCTATATTCCAGAGCAAAGTCGCTGACGCTCTTACAAAATGCCTCTGCACTGGTTTCTCTCACCATGGAGCGCGAGTAACCCAGGAACAGCAGGAACGAGTGGAATCTGAGGGCAAGGAAGAAATAAGTGCAACAAACACAAATGGCTAATAAACGAGAGCAAAAATAACTTTTTGCATGTGGTTCAGTGCAAATTTGTCCGTTGAAAAATAAAAGTTGCATCCAGCCTAATAACCAAGCGGCAATCTCCCGCTCTCCCTCGGGAAGCCAATACGGAAGTAACTAAAACTGCAATTCATTGACTCACCTTGGGGAGCTGGCTCCAGGAAGTCCAAGTGCTTTCTTTCTGCATTGGTAAATTGGCCATTTTTGCAGCTGATAAAAACATGTTTACAGCCTGGTACAAACGATGGCTTTGGTGCATATAGCTTATACTACCCTTCATGACAACTGAGAGGGGGTGAACTCATCCGTTTCATTTTTATTAAGTTATATTAAGTCTGCATAATTAAGGGCGTGGCCACTTGAGTGACAGCTCTAGTCACCTCAGCTGATTCTGGCTGATTAGCCGCTGATCTCGGCGTATACATCGCATTTTTGTTTTGGTTTAATGTTTCTTTACACAGTCATTTGCCTTTTAGAATTATTTCCTGCAATTATCAGATGATATGGCATGCTGTGTGCACTTAGTTGTGCTTACAAACCGTTTAAGGTGCCTCCATTTCCCAGGTGAGTGAAATTATATACTTATATACCATCTCTATAAATGTATTTGTTTTATTTAAGATAATTTATCATTTAAATGTTCTTTAGACCTGTAATGCACTCCAGAATCTGACAGATTGATTAGCTGTAGGCTATAAAACAGTCATCTGAAGCATTGTCATACAGTGTTAGTGCTGGATTTTTATAGACAGCCTTGCATTTACTAACACAGACTATATCTGAAGTGTTTGATAGTAATTTGCGTTTTCCTCATGTCGAAAAATGTCATAAAAACAGTGTTTAGTGGCTCAATGTGTTACAACAGTGTTTTTAAAAGTCTAAACACTTTATTGATATAGTCTACAACCAAGCACGTGTGGTCAGAACACAATCGAGTCACAGGTAATGAAGTATTAAGCGTTCCCCCAAAGTAAAAAGTCTCTCTAAGCCAGGTCTAAGCAAAATGCTGAGAATCCAGCATGCGTCTGTAGCTCCGCTCACTCTCCGCCTCTTTGCCCTTATTTGGTATCCCGCGTTTGGTGCGATGACACAAGATGGCTAAGGTTGGCCGCGCCTACTTGTAGCTTCTTTTGCAGTGTTCAGAAACCTATGGGTGACATCACGAATACTACATCCATATTTTGTACGCTTTTATATGCTTTGTCTGTTTGTTTACTCGATAACTTCATTTTTGGGACTAAAAAGCCAATGACATCGTCACTTTTCTACAGGTACTGTTTACTAACAAGGTGACAGCACCATCTACTGGCCTGGCATACATAATACAGCATATTCGGCTGTTTAAACTGATTGTTTTAAAATGTTGCCACTAGACATGATTTTATTGGAAGTCAAGGGGTGAGGGGGGATAACTTTTGGCTACATCATTGTCATAAACAGAAATATTTGATATAGCAGTGATATTTCTCTGCATTTTATGTTTTTTATATATTTTTTTGTAATGATGATGTTTTCTAAATGTACTAAATTAGCTAAGAGTAATAAGTTCAATATTATAAGGTTTGATTGGTTGTGTTTTACTCAGTGTTACAATAACAATGAGGTATATTACATAGTACATTGAGACTCGATAGGTATATTAGTGTTAATATTTTTATGTATTTTTTTAGGTGTCGATACACTGCACTTTAAAAAGACTCTATTGATGCCCATTCCTGATAAAGAATAAAAGATATTTATTCTTTGTTTCTGTTAAAATTGTACAAGATTATCCTACTTCAATATATCAATCAAGCGTTAGTTCAAAAGTAATCTAAATGTAATCCAAAAATAATCAGATTGCATTGCCATGAATCTAAATGTAATCCAAAAGTAATCGTATTATATTCCCATAAATATAAATGTATACTAAAAGTAATCATAATACAGTCCCATAACTCTAAATGTAATCCAAAAGTAATCATATTACATTCCCATAACTCTAAATGTAATCCAAAAGTAATCAGATTACTTATGTTAAGATTACATAACCGTCAGTACAAAAGTAATCTAAATGTAAACCCAAAGTAATTGCATTACATTGCCATAAATCTAAAAGTAATCGATTACATTGCCACAAATCTAAATGTAATCCAATATAATCACATTACATTCCCATAAATGTGCACTGTAAGTGATTATATTACTGACTACAAATGTTCTCATGTAATTTGTAGTCAGTAATGGATTGCATTTCCTAAGTAATGTATCCAGCTCTGGGTATTAATTTGTGAGTTTTACCTGTTGATGGATCTACAGTATATTAGTGTTAGCCTTTTGAAGTATTTTTAGGTGTTAATATTTAGCAATTTAAAAAGAAGCTATTGAGGCCAATTGTTGATAGAGAATAAAAGTTATTTATGCCTTGTTAAAATAGTGCAAGATTATCCTTCTTCAATTTTTGTGACATCAAATAAGCGTCAGTACAAAAGTAATCTAAATGTAAACCCAAAGTAATTGCATTAAATTGCCTTAACTTTAAAAGTAATCGATTACATTGCCACAAATCTAAATGTAATCCAAAAGTAATCGCATTACATTTTTATAAATGTGCACTGTATGTGATTATATTACTGATTACAATCATTCTTGTGTATATTGTAATCAGTATCGGATTACATTTCAAAAGTAATGTACGCAGCTCTGGGTATTGATTTGTGAGTTTTACCTGTTGATGGTTTTACAGTATATTAGTGTTAGTATTTTTAAGTATTTTTAGGTGTGAATATTTAGCAATTTAAAAAGAAGCTATTGAGACCCATTGCTGATAGAGAATGAAAGTTATTTATGACTTGTTAAAATAGTAAAAGATTATCCTACTTCAATTTTTGTGACATTAAATAAGCGTCAGCACAAAAGTAATTTAAATGTAAACCAAAAGTAATTTTAATTGCCATAAATCTAAAAGTAATTGGATTACATTGCCATAAATCTAAAAGTAATCAGATTACATTGACATTAATCTAAATGTAATCCAACAGAAATTGCATTACATTCCCATAAATGTCTACTGTAAGAGATTATATTACTGACTACAAATGTTCTCATGTAATTTGTAATCAGTAACGGATTACATTTCATAAGTAATCTACCCAGTTCTGGGTGTTAATTTGCAGGTTTTACCTGTTGATGACTCTGCGATAAACAGCTCGCAGCACCTTCAGTCTTTCTTCGCAGTCTTTCAGAAACTGCTGGAGCCGCTGATGGAGGGATGATGCCTCTTCCACACTTCCATCTTTCCTTCCTCCACCTTTCTTCTTTGTTCCATCCTTCTCAAGAAGTCGGAGTTGATCCCATGATGCTTTGCAAAGGGACTCAAGCTGGCAGAGATTCAGCTGAACTTGCGTATAGTCACACTAGTGTGCCAATGTTTATCAGAGACAGGAAAAGAGGGACAAAATGAGACGAGAGAAGGAAACGCGGTCAGTAGGAAATGTCCAAAACAGGATGCATATTATCTGGATATAATCAAAACATCTACTGGACTGTAAATCGGGATTTATGAAGATTTTGATGAATAGGCTATTTCCCAGTCCAAAGACTAAACACAACCCCTCTCCATTTTGTTTTCCATTATTAATAATGATTAGTAACAAGAACTAAACTACATTTTTCTGACTATTGTACTTTTTCGTTAGCTTTTTCTTTTCTTTTATTTGGTTTGTATCATGGAATCAGTGCATCTCTTTGCATAATATATAAAGGAGTTGAACAATGAAACTGAAACGGCTGGTTTTAGACCATGGTAATTAATTAGTAGGGTGTAGGGCCTCCTTTTACAGCGAGTACAGCATCAATTTATCTTGGGAATGACAGATCCCAAGTCCTACACAGTGGTCAGAGGGATGTTGAGCCATTCTTCTTGCAAAATAGTGTTTAGGTCACTACGTAATGCTGCTGGAGGAAAATGTTTCCTGACTTGCTCCTCCAAAGTGGCTCAATAACGTTTAGGTCTGGTGACTGTGCAGGCCATGAGAGATGCTCAACTTCACTTTAATGTTCATCAAACCACTCTGTCACTAGTGTTGCTGTGTGCATTGGAGCATTATCATCCTGATGCATGGCATCGTCTTCAGGATACAATGTTTACTCATTAGGTCACACGGTCCTCCAGAATGGTTCAGTACTCCTTGGCAGTGACGCGCCCATCTAGCACAAGTATTGCGCCTAGAGAACGCCATAATATTGCAGCCCAAACCATCACTGATCCCCGCAAGCTTCACTCTGAGCATGCAACAGTCTGGGTGAGACACTTCTTTGAGGATTGTCCCACCGTAACTCTTCCAAATGTGAAAAATACAGTGAAGGTGGACTCATCAGCAGTGCTTAATTTGTAAATTGTGAGGGCCTGAAACATGTTACCAGAGGAGGGAGAGGTAATGGAACATTTGCACAATCAAATTGGTGGGCCTATATAAGTGAATACCAGCTTGCATTAGTAGCTTTTATAGTGTACATGTCAGTACCGGCGCTAGCGTAACAGGCACTCTACACAGTAAAAAAAAGCCGTAATTTTGCGGTTTATTTCTGGCAGCTGGGATGCCAGAAAAAAGTAAAATAACTGATATTAAATTACAGAAATTTCTTTCAATTAAAATGTCTGTAATTCAACCTGTTATTTTACAGTAAATTTCTGTAATTTAACGGCCGTTATTTTACGTTTTTTTCCGGCACACCAACTGCCAGGAATAAACCGTAAAATTACAGATTTTTTTTCAGTGTAGGCAAACAACAGTCGTGCCACCTTCATGGTGTTCATGCCGCCCTTTTACAAACAAAAGTGAAGAGTGGGGTGGGGTTGTTGCGGATGAAAGTGAACAATGGGGATGGGTGCATGGGTGAGGTTTTGGTGAGGAGTGGGGTTCGGTAAAGTGAGGTGCTGGATCGAATTTCAGAGGTTCTGGCACAAACTAAGCTCTGCTCATCATAGAATGCATGTTTCACATTGTCCAATATTTAAGAACAAGATTTATGATTCATGTTCATTTAGAATTGGTCAAAATTACTCATTTATTCCTTATTCATTTATTCATTTTCTTTTCAGCTTAGTCCCCTTATTATCCAGTATATGTTTTACGCAGCAGATGCCCTTCCAGCATCTGGGAAACACCCATACACACTTATTCACACACATACACTACGGAAAATTTAGCCTAGCAAATTCACCTATACCACGTCTTTGGATTTTGAACCGGAGCACCCGGAGAAACATGCAAACTCCACACAGAAATGCACACTGACCCAGCCGAGGCTCGAACCAGCGACCTTCTTGCTGTGAGGCGATTGTGCTACCCACTGCGCCACCATGCTGCCCCATTTATTCCTTACTTGCATAAAAAAAAAAAACATTTTTTCTAAATCTATGATTAATCTAAATCCATTTATTGGACATTTCTAGCACAAAACACAAGCATATACTGTACCTTGCTGGCTTTTGTGACAGCAGTGATGTCAGAGTAAAGATCAGAGCACTGTGGGTAAAGCTGGAGCAGTAACACACACACGTGATGCAGAAGAGGCTGTCGGCCGTGTGTGTCTCTCACCTCAGAGAGTTTGCACAGGTAACTCAACTCAAACCCTTTGGCCTGCACCAAACACACACAACATCATGGGGCATTAGATGCGGTTAATAAAGGGGACCTATTATGCTCCTTTTTACAAGATATAAAATGCGTCTCTGATGTCTCTAGAGTATGTGTAGTCAAGCTCAAAATACCACACAGATAATGTTTTCTATGTCTCTGAAACTGAATTTTTAATTTAATTGTGGCGTTTTGGTGACTGTCGCTTTAAATTCAAATGAGCTTTTGCTCTTTTCAGAAGAGGGCAGAGCCACAAATGCCTGTGTCAGCATAGCGACCGATTCAAAGCAGGACTAACATCATCTGTGTGATAAAGGCTGTTTATGCTAATTCAGGATTGGCCACTAGTGGAACTAGCTTTCCCCCTCTGATGACATCATACAAAGGGAGAATGTTAATTAAAGTGTTTCTGCAGACTGTTTTTATCAAGTCTGATTTAATAAAAAAGAATTAATAAATTTTAATTACTAGAGGCTGGATGTATTCACACACTGCTTACACACAACTGTGTTTAAACCATGTATAAAGTGATTTTTGCACAACAGGTCCCCTTTAGGGTGTGACATACACATCTTTCTTTAAAATCATTCTGACCTTACAGCCATTCAGGAAGTTGCCGACGGCCAGCACAGTTGCAAGGATGCATCGAAATGTTTGATTGGCCGCCAGCTGCTCCATGGCCAACTTCAGATGAAAGAGCGGCTCTGCAATTTCCTGTTTGCAAATATATATGCAAAACACGAGGGAAAAAAATTAAAGAAACAAACACCATAAATGACCAGACACTAGACTACAGATATCAAATATACATATTACACACACATATATATATATATATATATATATATATATATATAATGTTGAAAATAACAGAGTTGATAACTGATTTGATGATAACAGAGTTGAAGATAATAGAGTTGATAACTGAGTTGATGATAACAAAGTTGAAAATGACAGAGTTGATGATAACAGATTTGAAGATAACAGAGATGAAGATAACAAAGCTGACAGTAACAGAGTTGATGATAACAGAGTAGAAGATAACAGAGCTGACTATAACGAGTTGACGATAACAGAGTTGATGGTAACAGTTGAAGATAACAGAGTTGATGATGACAGAGTTGAAGATAACAGAGTTGACGAT
>CAIGQZ010032222.1:11065521-11078031 GCA_903798205.1 Danio tinwini | reverse complement strand
GTCAAACAGACACGGGTGCTCCTGCCAAATCTCTGCTAGTTTTTCCTCCATTTCTTAGGTCCAAATCAACTGAAAATAAGCACTTTTGACTTCTCCCCCAGCCTCCCGCTGGCCTGTAGATACCCACACTAGTGAATGCTGCTCTCTCATTGGCTGTAGGTGATCACGGATGTTATTTTCAGACAAAACTCATTTCACACGGCATGATTTGAATCGCCGACAGCTCCAGATATTTAACATGCCAAATATCTCACGGGCATCGGTGACTCATCAGCGATTCTTTTAGATCACATCTTTGATAGTTCACACTGTGATTGTCACTTGCATGCACGTGCACTGATTTGCCTGTGATTTCAGGCATTTGTTGGCGATTTCTCAAAACCTGTCGGCGAGTGAAAATCAGGGTTAAAATCATGCAGTCTGAACTCGGCATAACTGTAGGCAGCCCAAAATAGAGAGAGTTACAATAGTCTAACCGAGATGTTATAAGCGCATGTATGGCAATTTCTAGAGAGTGTAAAGTGAGGGAGGACTTCAGTTTAGAGAGAAGGCGAAGTTGGTGAAAGCTATTTCCAACCACACTTGAAATGTTTATTAAATTTTAAGGTCTGATCTAATGTTACGCCCAGGGGGTGAACTGACCTCTGCAAGTTGTCTAACCTGGGGTGTTTACAATCCAACAAATCATTAGGCCTAAATATAAAAACCTCTGTTTTCCCCTCATTTAAAAATTAACAACTCTCAGAAAGCCACACTTTTACCTCCTCCAGGCACAGTGACAGGGAGTTCACAACAGAGGACTCATTTTCCCTCAAAGCTTTAGTAGACTAAAAATAAAGATTCTGTCATAGTTAAAAAAGAAGAAAAGTCACACTCACCATCATGATGTTCTAAACCCAAAAGACTTCAGTTCACCTGCAGAACAAGCTGAGAATATAAAAAAAATATTCTGAGGGTCTTTTGGCTCTCTGTACTCTGAAGCTTCACAACATTCCTAAAGGAGTCAATCAATCAATCAATCAATCTGTTTCTGGCCATCTGATATTTAATGTGGATGTAAAGTTGAAGTCAAAATTATTAGCCCCCCTTTGAATTATTTTTTCTTTTTTAAATGTTTCCCAAATGATGTGTAACAGAGCAATGAAATTTTCACAGTATGTCTGATAATATTGTTTCTTCTGGAGAAAGTCTTATTTTTTCTATTTGGCTAGAATAAAAGCAGTTAAAAAAAACATTTTAAGGTCAAAATTATTAGCTTTTTTAAGCTATATTTGTTTCAGATAATCTACAGAACAAACCATTGTTATACAATGACTTGCCTAATTACTCTAACCTGCCAAGTTAACCTAATTAAGCCTTTAAATGTCACTTTAAGCTGTTTAGAAGTGTCTTGCAAATATATTATTTACTGTGATCATGGCAAAGATAAAATAAATCAGTTATTAGTAGTACGTTAGCACTTGACTGTGTATTGTGCTTTATATATTTCATATTTATATATTTATATACAGTCTTATTTTGTAAACAATGCATGTTTTTACTTGTTCTTAACTGTTTTGTCTGTTTTATTTTATTGTCTGCTTAGAACAACGTTGTAGCAACCATTTCACCCAGGACAAATTTCCTGTCGGGGACAAATAAAGTTTATCCTAAATAATGCTGCTTGATGTTGCAAACTGATATTTTCTTATTATATTACAGGGCTCAAAATTGCGACCATTTTGCTTGCATATGCGCCCGAAATGTAATCTATGCGACCTCATAATATATTTGGGAGCATTTGTGTGACTGCATTTAATGGTTGTAGTGCGACTTGTTTTGATTTTTTCTAAAAACGTGCTGAATCAGACTTCCCTGCCTCTATTGGTTCATAATAGCTGTCTTTCACTCAAGGCCTTTCGCTGTCAGATAACAGGGAGCTTTTAAGGGCACCAGCTGAGATCAATCAAGTGTTTTCAGAGAAGGTGCCCGAATCTCGTTGCGTTGCATTCACTGCGTGTTCAGCTCAAATGTCAGCTAAATGTAAAATCCAACACTGTACACATCATCGCCAAAGAAGCTCGCCTTTACTGAGTTTCCACTGAATCTGCAGCTCATAGCAAAGAACGGTATTTGCGCCGGTGGTCATCTCGAGAATCCTGCTCTGCCTGCTCTTATATTGGGTCGGCTGACTCGCCTGCTTTCCCACAAACACAGAAAAATGAAAATCAGCTCATAACGAGACTGAGCATTTACAAACCCAAACCAAAACTTTAAAGAGTGGCAGAAGTGAGACTTTTCTTACTTTCTTTGGTCCATTCTTTCTTGAGATGTATATTATTTTTCTATTTACTGATGACTACTTTGCAGCTTTCAGCATTGGATTGAATGATTTATTATAATCTTACGTTTGTTTTGTAGCAGAAATATTATTTATTAAATTGACATGCATATAAAAACAATAGCGCAAAATAAATATTACTTACCGCAATGCTTCATTTTAGTTTGATGCAAACCAAAAATGTATTTTACATTAAGTAACAGCAGGACCTTTTACAGTACATAACTCGCATTCAAGCACATTCAGGGCAGCATGATAATGACAAATGTTATTCATTGTAAGTATTATTGTCATCATCATCATTATTAATAATATTTTATAATTATTATCATTTTGGAATTATTGCACAGATATCATTAAGTCTTTACAGCATTAGTTAGTTGTTTCTGGTTTTTGTTAGTCCTGATTGATGTTGTATTTAAATACAATAAATCCCTTAATATACAATTTGCAGTGGTGCTCATTCATTTTTGGTGGGTGCTCCGAAATATTTTCTGGTGCTCCTAAATTTTTGAAGTTGGGAGCACCGGTGCTACCAAGTAAAAAAGTTAATTTTGAGCCCTGTATTATTCTACTTTGTCTGTATAGTCATTAACGCACTTGTTTGTAGAGCGAGTAGTTTGACAGTTTAGTATTCCTAGTCATTTCTCTCATAGGTGACTAAATCAGAAGTTCGAAAACAATCGCAAAAAAACAAGCGCAATTCCACATTGAAGAATAAGGCCAATTGAATTTACCGGTAAAGTTGTTCTGGAAATTTTCAGAATATTTACCGGTATCACTAATTGAAAGGGTCAAATGAGGCTCATTCCTAACACGAGAAAACCAACAAGGATCATTCCTAATATCTTAAAACCAATGAGGTTCATTTTTGACAAATGAGAACTGGAGAGGACCAATGAGGCCCTTTCTTAATGTGTGAGAAACAATGAGGACAAATTAGGTACATTTTTGATGTGGGTGAAGCAACAAGGTTCATTCTTGATCTGTAAGAACCAATAAGGCTAATTTTACATGCAAAAGTGTGAGAATGTCTTGCACATTTGAGCTTCTCCGTGAAAAAACATTTGAACATTATGATAGCTTTGATTGGTAAATAGCTCCCAGATAGCAAGCGAATGTGGGCCACTTTAGGCAGTTATGCGACACTGGTGGTATTCCTTCGGCCCAGACAAAATGAATATGAGCCTGAAGTGGCCCACCTGTACAATGGCAACGGGGGGCAAAGACTCAAAATTCATATATGGGCCATTTAGGGCAAAGATTTGGCACTTATGGCAAAATGTAATCTGAATGTGAGCTTAATGTGGTCCGTGTGGAAAATGATAAATTTGGCCCAAATGATGGAGGACAAATGTGGGCCACAGTTGGCAAAAATGTGGCATAGTCATTTAAGGGTAATCTGGGTCTAAACCTAAAGTGGCTCACACGTGTAAGTGAAAATGTGGCCGTTATCTTAAAACATATGTGGGCCACTGTTACAACCTCTTTAATGTTAGTCTAGGGTAAAAGGAATGACATTTAAAAAGGCGTGGTACTTTCACAATGTGGTGGGTTAAGCCCACAGACACTAACAACGGAAATGCCAACAAAAATGATTTAATGTACAAAAGTGAAATCAGATTAATGTCCAAATATATATATACAAAAGAAGAAAATTATTCACAATAATAACAATAATATGAGCAACAAGTTCAACAAAGTATCAAACAAAAATTTGTTCAACTCAGGAGTAAGGGGACGATAGTGAAGCTAAAATAAATAAATAAATATAACAAAATAATTCTAACTCCTAACAGACCCCTTACCTTGCTAAAAACATGAAAAGAAAAGGTCTTCAGCGCCATGCGCCGTATCTTACACTGAACTATAGAATAAAAGAATAAGTACAAAGATGGCGTTCACCTCTTACCTGATGTCTTTAAAAATTGATTAACTACATGTTTGCAAAATGGAAGTCGTATGACATCTTCCCTATACACCTTACCCAGAAAAAAGGGTGAACATGGAAGTATAAATCTCAAATTTGTCAGGAAAGAGTTGAGCCAAAAAAAAAGAATTAAACAAATCATAATAAAGATGTACAAAAATCACAAAGTTTCTCCAAAATGGGCAAAAGTAATACAAAATACTTTTACCCAAACGAAAGTTATTCAAAAACAACGCAAAACAAAATCATGTCAGCAGATTAGACAAAAAACAAGATCAAAAGGAAAAGGCGCTCTTCCACTTTTCCTGGGGTCCTTTTTATATGCCCGTGCCACGTGGCCCAATGATGATTGACAGGTCTCCTGACCAATCAGTTGTCACGAAGGCGGACCTAAAAGAAATGACAGGCTGGGGAGAAAGAGAGAGAGAGAGAGAGAGAGAGAGAGAGAGAGAGAGAGAGAGAGAAGAGAGAGAGAGAGAGAGACAGAGAGGGAGAGAGGGAGAGAGAAACAAAGAGAGAAGAGCGACAGAGAGAGACAGAGAGAGAGACAGAGAGAGAAAGAGAGAGACAGAGAGAGAGAGACAGAGAGAAAGAGTGAAATGGAGAGAGAGAGGGAGAGAGACAGAGACATGGAGAGAGAGAGAGAGAGAGAGAGAGAGAGAGAGAGAGAGAGAGAGAGAGAGAGAGAGAGAGAGAGAGAGGCAAAAATGCTTCAAATATACGGGAACTGTAACAGCAACTTTTGGAAAATGCTTTCTGGCTAATGTGGCTGTGAGACTAAAGCAGCCCAGAGAAGATATGGCAAATGTGGCCCAGTTATCCTAAAACAAATGTGGGCCACTTTTGGCAAATATTTGGCACAGTTAGCTCTGGCTAATATGGTTGTAAGCCTAAAGCAGCCCAGAGAAGATATGGAAAATGTGGCCCAATTATCTTAAAACATATGTAGACCACATAGACTAAAGTCACCATCATGGAGAAAAGTGTTAGCTTTAGTTGGGCTCATAGCCCTGAACCTCTTAGTATAAATTTTCTTTTGAGCTGCTGTAAGTTTTAAGAACTTTGCTTGAAAAGTTTATTCATTACAGCAAACAAGCCAGGTAAAAAACAAGAAACATCCAAGTGAGGCACAACCTGTGATGAAATAATAAAATTCACTGATGTTAGCCAAATGTTTTATCCATTATTAGAAGTAACGTAATAACATGCTGGCACATGCCACAGAATTATGAAGATTTATAAGCTAAAAAAAAAGATTCTTTGGTTCAACTTCTGCTCACAGAGACATCAATAATCAGCGTATGATCCTCAACAACGGTGACAATTAACACAATGAACAAAACTCACAAACATCACAAACAGCAGACTAAAAGTGACAAAATCAACAACGTCAACATAAACAGCAGAATCAAAAGCAAATAATGAAAACTGGAGCAGCAATAAGCTATAGAATGTATTCATACTGCAATGCATGCTGGGATTTTTGTACTTTGCCACACCCAGCAAGTGTAAGGTGTAGGCCAGATCTGGGCCAGAATAAAAGCAAACTGTGGCCCAGAATAGGGTCAGTTCTGGTTAATTTGGTTGAATTCTGGCTAATATGTGGTATTGCTTTGGCTTAATTGTGGCCCAGATCTGACAAACAGGAGCGGACCGCCCAATTGCCATCATTCCATGCGGTATGTGGTCCAGATGTAAGTGCCTAGTGTGTGCCGGATTTGAGTCACATGAATTTTGCTATCTGGGTTGTTTGTTATTTATTGACTTTCGTTCATTCATTTTCTCTTTGACTTAGCCCCTGATCCCCACAGCGGAATGAACCGCCAACTATTCCAGCATATGTTTTACACAGCAGATGTAAACCCTGTACTGGGAAACAACCATACACTCTCACATTCACACACTCATACACCACGGCCAATTTAGTTCATCCAATTCCCCTATAGCGCATGTGTTTGGACTGTGGGGGAAACAGGAGCACCCGGAGGAAACCTACGACAACACAGGTAGAACATGCAAACTCTACACAGAAATTACAACTGACCCAGCCACGACTCAAACCAGCGACCTTCTTGCTGTGACAGTGCTAACCACTGAGCCATCATGCCGCCCCTCTATGAGGACAATTAAGGGTAAATTTTCATATGAGAAAACCAAACAAGGTTTATTCGTGCTGTGTATGAATATCCTGCACATTTGAGCTTGTGGTTTGGTGACCTTCTGTTTATGTTTGCTGATCATTTACTAATGAAATCTGCTCATCTTAATGAGTGATCGTGTCTTAAGGATTATATTTGGATCTCTCGATGAACGTTTAGAAGCGTCAGACTATTAACGGAGGTACAAAAATCTTATTTAATTCACATTTATTCATTCATGTTGGGATGAATGGCAAACAGAGGGCGAGTGATTGATGACAGAAGTTTACTTTGCGGATGAACCAACCCTCAAACACTCCCATAACTCTTAGAAAACCTTTTCTGCTGTGATTACTGAATGGGAATGACAGCAGATGCATTTGTCTCTGTGCCTGGCTCTGCATATGTGTGTTTGAGTGTAAGTGTGTGTGTGTGTTTCTTTATTTCTGGCTGGGCCGTGTAGGTGGAGGTGTGAGTGAGTCAGGCAGAGATGGAGCTGATCAGAAGAAAAGACTCCGACTCAAACGGCCTGTTCTCCGACAACTCCGACAATGACTGTGAGGTAAGAGTGTGTGTGTGAGTGTGCTGGTTTTGGTAGTTTATGAGGACGCAATATTGTATAATGACGTGTGTATGAGCTATTACAATGCCTGTCGTCTTTGTAATTAAAAGCTGTTTATTATCACACTTAACATGGTCTTTCAGCATTCAAATTAGATAAAAATCTTACATTACAATATACTGATGAAGGCGCACAGCCAAAATGGCTGTATTTTCTTTCCTCGTGTAATTGATTTAATAAATTATTGAGTGCAGACCTTCTTTGGTACTTTGAATTTTGCCACAGGTTTCCTGATAGGGTTGGGTTTAGGGAAAGGGCTATATTAAGCATTTTATTTACAGTAAATAACATTTAGCCTATAAAGAGTCCTCATAAACCACCAAATCCAATGTGTGTGTGCCAGATCAAGTGTCATTACTGCAAACACAAATGATGTGTTCATCTCTGTAGGACATGGGGGCTTGTGGACCGAATATTGGAGTGTGTTTGTGTGAAAACACCATCTTCTGTGATCAACATTCACCAGAGGTACGTGTCTTAACCGGAGGGATGCATTAGCTTGTTAAAGAGCCCCTATTATACATTAAATAGGGTCATATTTTGGTTGTATGGGTCTCAAACAACATACTGATATGTATGCAGGGTCAAAAAACACTTTCATGGTCTTATAATATGCATTTATTTTTACCTAATTATCCCAGTGACTCCCATATGAATCGTTCAGCGATTCATTTGTTCACAAACCCCTCCTCAGCGCGAAGCTAATCTGTGCTGATTGGGCCGATGACAGCCTGTTGCGATTGGTCAACACTGACAGCCTTCAGCGTGAGACAGTTAAATGCCCAGCACGGCTTATCAACAATATAGTAGTCAGAGTGCATACAAGCTTCATATTAGTGGATTTTGGCTGCCAGTGGGTGAATGTAAATACTGACGACTAACAATTTTTTTTTTGAGCAAAACTCCAAGAACTGGGGAGGAGATCAACATGAGTCTCCTAGCCCGTCACACACTACCTGCTCTTCACACACTACCTGCTCTTCACACACGCATGCACGCACGCACCCTCCCCCCCAGTCCTCAATTTTATCCGCGACACCCACACCCTCCCTCTAGGTCCTCACTTTCAACCGCGAACCGGTCACTTTCTTTTTCACTTTCGGGTTGAGGGCAGCGTGATGGCCGTTCGCCTAGAGCGCCAGTCCAGCTTGCTCCAGCCCTGACTGTAATTCAGACACCTCAACCTGAACCTAACCCTCCGGTCTTCCGGATTTTCAGGGACAGATGTTAGCAGGTATGTGTGTGCAGTTTTATGTTGAAACTTGACTGCTGCAAGTATGTAAGAACAGCTGACGATGACCATAGCAATGACAAACAGAAGAGGATTGCAGGCTCATAAACGCATTAAATCCGTAAACAAAGCGCCACAGGTCGCATTTTCAACTTGGCTTTAGATGCGAAATGAGAATATAAAGAGTTAACCATACAGCACAAGCGGTTACAAGTAACAAAACACAATTAAATACATAATTTATGCCGATGAATTCTCCATTTAGTCAACCAACCACACCCAACTTCACTCTGTAACCACGCCCATGGCAACTAAACAGAGTACCCTAGCAACCATTTATCAACAGCTATATTTCAACATCAGAACGTCGTAGAGACATGGGGATTGGTTCGTTTGACTCATGCTAGCAAACGTAAGTTCATATATGCTACACATGCTAGCAGTGACTAGCCACATGCTAATATTGACTAGCCAAGTGCTGTAACTTGCTAGAAATGCTTACTAAGTATAAGCAATTGACCTAGCATGTATGTGAGGCTTGCCCAGTAACAACCTAGGGTACCCTGGCAACTGCCTAGCAACCACTCAACTTACCCTAGCAACCACCTAGCAATGACTTGGTAATGTCTCAGTAGGTGCCTAGCGACCACTCAGGACACCCTAGTAACCGCCTAGCAACGCCTTAGCAACCACTCAGAACACCCTATCACCGCCCTAAACTGTCTAGTAACCACTCAGAACACCCTAGCAACCGATTAAAATGCATTGTACCCCATCGATTTGCCACACAAACCCCATTCACATTTTCTTTAGGAAATGTACAAATCTAGTTATTGTTATTATACATTTATTATTTTAATTTAAATTAATATGTAACTGGAAAATAATGTAAAGGCACAACTGGATTGATATGCTATGATCATTTAAAAAAAAACCTTTTGCATGAATAATAGTTTCATTTAAATGAAATTCTATCGGCAATTCTATACAACACGAAAAAGATGTTTAATTATTTGTTGTCTTAGACTTGACACATTGCAGAGAATTAGGCTTATTAAGTTTTACCTCCCTGACTGCATCCCTCCTTTGTGCTTCATACAAATAAAATCTATCAAGAGCCATGCTTAGTATGATCACCATCATATAGTTTAAACTTTAGTTTTGTCGACTTGCAAAACTCACTGCGTGCCATCACCTCCACATAAAACACTATTAATGCCGGTTTCATAATGCATGAGCTGCGTGCCACACTTTCACCAGCGTTGGTTCTGTTGCACATAGAGAATAACATCTTTATTCCGGGATTACCACTCTTAATGCATACACTTGCATATGAAGTACATCGTATCTCAAAGCATTTACTGGGGCACTGGCGATTTTTACTGGGGCACGTGCCCCCGTAAATTGGGTCTAGCAATGCACCTGGTGCTACCCACTGTGCCACTATGACGTCTATTGAAACCATAATAAAAATACAATGTTTTAAAAACTATTAAAATATTATATAATTGACTCAACATTTTGGTTAATACACATTATATTACGTTTAACTTTAAGTATCTCTAGTCGCTTACTTTCTAAGGACTTTACATAAATGAAAGTAAAGTGAGGGCTATGATTGCAGTGTAAGTCCTGACCTGACCATGTCCCCGTCTCCCCTCAGGACTCCAGTGTAAAGTGTGTCCAGTGTGGTAAAAACCGGCCGCTAATCACCAGATACTCAGAGGGATACGGCACAGAGGTAAGCAAACACACACACACTGACTGAGTCACATATGTAGAGGAGTGTTTACTCATCTGACTGCTGTTTCAGGAGGAGTGTGTGCAGACTCATCCTCAGGGAGACAGTGATGCAGACGCAGACATAGAGGACACCGACAGCAGGTCTGACACACTCAAACACACACACGCACACACACTAACAGTAACAAACACATACACTACCCCATTCACTCTCACACACACTCATGTGCGTATACATCACACTAAGATACAAATACTTGCAAACACACACACACACTAGTACACACTTGAGGACTCACACTAACTCGCAGACATGTGCGCACACACACACACACATATATATATATAAATAAACACACACTCAAAGTAACTTACAATTACACACAAAATTACACATATGCACACATTTTTTGTAACACACAGTCAGAAACACAAATACACACACACACACACACACACACACAGTCACAGTAACACTCTCACTCACACAGTAGCAAACATCATAACACATAGACACACATACAGACACTCACACATTGACAGACACTAACAAACACACATACACTCACTCGCATGTACTCCCTCACTCTCACACACGCACACTCGTGGACACACTATTACACACTTGCAGGCACACTCACATACATGTGAACACACACACACTCTTGCATATATAAACAGACACTTATAGTAACTCTCACAGTCACACACAAAATCAGAAACATGCACACATTGACTGTAACACAGTCAGACTTAGTAAGACATATACACACACACTGTAACACTCTCTCACACACAGTAACACACACTCTTTTACACACAGTAACACATGCAGTACATAGTCACAAACAGACACACACATGTTGGGTTTTGATGTTTTATGGGGACTCTCCACAGACGTAATGATGTTTCTACTGTATAGACTGTATATTCGAAGTCCTCACAGGGAACAGCCTGCATTTTTAAAAGTTATTCTCGTGGGAGACTCAAAACTATCCGTACAAGGTCAAGATTTACTGATATTGTTATTCTTGTGGGGACATTTGGTGATATACCAAAGATACAAGGTATACACCACCACACACACCCCCACACACAATCACTGTGGGTGCATTCACAACTCTTACTCTGCTGTGTGATTGGTTCAGACTCCAGATTGCGGGTTCCCTCCAGCGAATCAGCTCCCGGAAGAGAAAGCGTCAGCGAATCACACGGCAGGACACTACGGAGAGTGAAGACGATGGTGGGCGGAGCCACAGGACGCACCGCTGGAGTTTACGCCTCAGTCCTCACCGCACACATAACAGAACAATACTGGAGGTGTGTGATGATTGGATGCGTCAGTACCAGTATTCAGTACCTGAATTCATCTGCTGTGGTGATTCTATAGTTGCTATGGTAACACAACAACTAAAGTAATTAAACTGTTTTGGTGATTCTATAGTTACTATGGTAACAGAACAACAACACTAACTGATCAGTTGGGATGATTCTATAGTTGCTATGGTAACACAACAACTATAGTAACTGAACTGTTGTGGTGATTTTATAGTTGCTATGGTAACAGAACGAGTACACTAATTGATCTATTGTGGTGATTCTATAGTTGCTATGGTAACAGAACAGCTATAGTAACTGATCTGTTGTGGCAATTCTATAGTTGCTATGATAAAAAACAACTAGGGTAATTGATCTGTAGTGGTGATTCTATAGTTGCTATGGTAACACAACAACTATAGTAATTAATCCATTGTTGCGATTCTATAGTTGCTATGGTAACAGAACAGCTATAGTAACTGATTTGTTGTGGCGATTCTATAGTAACAGCACAGCTATAGTAGCTGATCGGTTGTGGTGATTCTTTAGTTGCTATGGTAACAGAACAGCTATAGTAACTGATCTGTTGTGACAATTCTATAGTTGTTATGGTAACAAAACAACTATAGTAATTAATCCATTGTTGCGATTTTATTGTTGCTATGGTAACAGAACAAATATAGTAACTGACCTGTTGTGGTGATTCTATAGTTGCCATGGTAACAGCACAGCTATAGTAACTCATTTGTTGTGGCGATTCTATAGTTGCTATGGTAACAGAACAAATATAGTAACTGATCTGTTGTGGTGATTCTATAGTTGCTATGGTAACAGCACAGCTATAGTAACTCATCTGTTTTGGCGATTCTATAGTTGCTATGGTAACACAACTACTATAGTAATTAATCTTTTGTGGAGATACAATAGTTGCTATGGTAAAAGAACGACTACACTAACTGATTTATTGTGGTAATTGTACAGTTGCTATGGTAAAAAAAACAACTAGAGTAATTGATCTGTAGTGGTGATTCTATAGTTGCTATGGTAACACAGCAACTATAGTAATTAATCCGTTGTTGCAATTCTATAGTTGCTATGGTAACAGAATGACTATAGTAACTGATCTGTTGTGGCAATTCTATAGTTGCTATGGTAACAGAATAGCTATAGTAACTGATCTGTTGTGGCAATTCTATAGTTGCTATGGTA
>CAIGQZ010032222.1:11039808-11051205 GCA_903798205.1 Danio tinwini | reverse complement strand
TTCATCTACTGTATTCATTCATCCAATTATCCATCCATCTGTCTGTTCATTCGTTGATCTATCTATCTATCTATCTATCTATCTATCTATCTATCTATCTATCTATCTATCTATCTATCTATCTATCTATCTATCTATCTATCTATCTATCTATCTATCTATCTGAAGTTCTTCATTGAGTGAACTCAGCTGATGGTCTGTAGGTGTTGCTCTGCTTCTGTTAGAGGTTTTGTTTGTCATTAAACACACTGCACTCGTCCTCTCTGCTGAGAGCCAGAGAGAGTGAATCACTCAAGACACTCAACTTTATACAGCAGAGGGGGCGTGTCCACGGGCTGCTCAGCTCAGCTCCCAGAACATAGTGAACAAAGTAAGTGTATTTACACACACACACACACACACACACACACACACACACACACACACACACACACACACACACAGTAACTTGTTGTTTTACTCAATAGAACTCCAAATAAATGTCATACATTTTGTTTTGTCCAGGCCTATCTAAAGAGTTAGATGCTGCCAACTGATCGACAGTAAAAATTAAAAGTTTTACCTCTTTCTAACAGGGAAAAACACCAAAAATTATTATATGATTATATGCTGACATGGCTTTGCAATCAAAAAATGTGATTATAATGAAAGTCAATGAGCCACAAACAGCCACCAGCATAACCAAAGGGGAGTCCATTTGAACAGTACACAAGGGTTAATATCCAGATAATGTTGGAGTAATAGTATGAATTATGACGATTAATAGAGCCATTAATAGTCCCAGTATGAGCATATTCTCTGAGTCTGAGTCTCTGTGTCCTCTTGGCGTCTCCAGCAGGTTTTCAGTCCAAGGCTGACAGTGACATTTGCTCTCAGTTTGAAGCACTTAAAGCACCCTGTTACCATCTGCTGTCTCACACATTTACACTTTACACACACGGACAGACAAAACACACGGAGAAGCCTGAAGTGTATTTATTTATATGAGGCATATAGACGCATATTATAAAAATGTTGAACATTTAACATGAATCAAATATAGATTCCAATAAAATAGGAAAAGTATTCATTCATGTGGCCGGTGAGTACCTGGATGTGAGACCACAGGGGAAAGCTAGGATGCTGCTGGAAGTGGTGTTAGTGAGAGCATCAGGGGGGAGATCAACCTGTGATCTGTGTGGGCCCTAATGTCCCAGTATATTGATGGGGACTCTATACTGCTCAGTGAGCGCCGTCTTTTGGATGAGGCATAAAACTGAGGTCCTGACTCTGTGGTCTTTAAAAATCCCAGGATGTCCTTTGAAACAGAGTAGGGGTTTAACCCCAGCATCCTGACCAAATTTGCCCACTGGCCTCTGTCCATCATGGCCTCTATAATCATCCCCATATCATAATTGGCTTCATCACACTGTCTCCTCTCCACCAATCAGCTGGTGTGCGGTCTGACACAATATGGCTGCCGCCGTGTCATCCAGGTGGATGCTGCACACTGGGGGTGGATGAGAAGATTTCCCCCAAAAATGTGTAAAGTGCTCTGACTGTCCAGAGAACTTAGGTTTAACTTTGAAGGTGATTTTCTCAATATTTAGATTTTTTGAACCCTCAGATTCCAGGTTTGCAGATAGTTGCACCTCAGCTAAATATTGTCATATACAGTACTGTGCAGTAGTCTTAAGCAGGTTGCGCATCAGATTCGCCACTCAGCGCCGCAACACGGTATGCACATGACAGTTGAAAGTGTCACACACCAGCCGCGCACATTCACACGCTAGTTAAAATGAAACTATTGTGATGGCGCTCTGTGGCGTGGCAGAAATATGAACAGTGTCCTAAGCTGTGTGGCTGGGGGCCACAGATTTGCAGCGCCGTTGTGTGTACCCTGATAGAAACCAATGTTAAGAATTCTGAAATGCATGGTGCTGCATGGCGCGACAAGGTGCGCAGCCGAACGGCGCTTCAGGTGTATGACCCCCTTTAGTCCACTAGTATTTTTATTGCAATTCACAAATACTGAAATGAAATTATTTAATTACTTTTGATTTGACATCAACTCATATTTGCTTTATATTGCAATACAATACAAAAACATAATAGCAACACTCTCCCACATGTTTTAGCTATAAGAACTAACCTTATTTTTGTTGTTGGTATAAGATTGCAAGGATAGTTAGACTAGAAATGTACAGTTTTCACCATCATACTGATAACTTTTTAGTCATTCGGCAAAACTACAGTCTGAACTGTTGTTATTAAATTCCAATCTTGCAATGTGTTATGAGTTTCAGTAGTCTATGATACTGTACAATGATTTTTTTTTTCTGGCTCAAATGTTTAGTACAGCCTGACACATGACAATAATTTGCCAGTCAAAACTGGTTCAGTTGCATTATTTACATTCTGCTCTCCATTATGGCCGACAACGTTGTGGAACTGTACGCTCTTGCTCAAATATGCAAATCAAAGTTAGGTAGGCATTACATTTCTGTTAATTAAATACAATTTTTACATTAAACAAAATTGGAAAAGCAAATGATACACAACAACTGAAGTACAGTATGAAACACAATAGTCATATTTAATCAGAGCTAAAGTCAGCTCTGAGCTGCTTATCTTCAGCTTCGGGATTCTCCTTATTAGTTCTGGGCTTATAAGAATTATTCATTCATTCATTTTCCTTTGGCTTAGTCTCTATTTCAGAGGTTGCCACAGTGGATTGAACCGCCAACTATTCCAGCTTATATTTTACACTGCGGATGCCCATCCAGCCACAACCCAGTACTGGGAAACACCCATACACACTCATATTCACACACACACTCAAACACTATGGCCAATTTAGTTTATCAAATCCCCTATAGCACATGTGTTTGGACTGTGTGGGAAACAGGAGCACCCGGAGGAAACCCACACCAACACGGGGAGAACATGAAAACTCCATACAGAACTGCCAACTGGTCCAGCTGGGACTCAAACCAGTGACCTTCTTTCTGTGAGGCCACAGGGCTAACCACTGAGCCACATTCAGCCCTCTTATAAGCATTAATAAAAACTAATTAAACTAATAATTTATTCGTCTGTTGTTCACCAAAAATGTAAGATCATCTTCTTCACTGATGTATGCTGTAATTTCCAAGATTCTGTCCTGAATCTAGAGGTCTGAGGGTCAATTAAGGTCAGGAGTTAAACCACACACACTTCTGTGAAAAGACTGTCATCATTTACTGTCAACACACACACACACAACTAACAAATACTGTAAACAATATAAGGCATTTCTTGGAAAACAAAATAACATGCTGTAAACAAATAAGCAAGCAGGATATTTGACTAACCACATTGTATCAGTAACTTCCTGTTGACAGATATTTGTGTACTGCTTGCTTCTTCTGTCTCTGTAAGATACTCAGGCCTCTCAGTTAAAGACTGTTACTGAGGCAGTATCTTTTAAAAAGGTACTTATTTATTTACTTAGATACTGCTATAGCGAGCTGAGGAGCATCATCTTCGTTGGTGTGGGTGTTGAGGAGAGTTGAAATCAAGTCAACTTTATGGTGATGAGCTATGATGCGGTTTAATGGCAAGCAATGATAATGTTGAAGTCCACCCGCTTGAGAAGAGTCACAGTCCTTTGAACATTGGTTCTGACCAGTTGTTTCCAATGGTTTGATTGTTGCGGTCACCAGATTTTCAATTATTTACGATTAGGGTTGGGCGATGTCGACCAATTTGGCATCATACGATGTCTAATGTGAAACATCCCGATGGATGATGGCATATTTGTTGTAGATGGCAGTGAATAAATTGTTTATGAATAATTGATTAATTCATAATGAATTAATTATATGTATCCTACCGTTTCAACTACCTGACCCGCATGGTCTTTGTTTTACCCATAACCAAATCATAAATAAATAAATATAAGTTAAAAACAAATTACTACCTGTCAATAACTTTTTCCACAGGACTCTGGCATGAGTAGGCAGTAATCTGTGTCATTATAATGGCATTGACAAACTTGATTAGTAAAAAAGTTGCACAACCAACAGCAACCAACCAACAGTATCTGCGGTTTTCACTAAAATGATTAAGTACAAGCATGAAAGCGAAAGACTGAAGCAGAGTACTGACGCTGTGACACGTTAGCTGATAGATTCAAAAGACCAAAAGAGATTCAAGAAGATTCAAAGAGAAGAGTCTTTATATAAAGACAAGATTAATTAAATATCACGTTTAACAACTATAGTGAGATCTAGTGGCACATCCTTGATAAACTGTCCAACGTGCACTGCTCTCTGGGCTTAGAGCTCAGATGTGAGCATATACTGCTGAAGCGCATGCCAGTGCATGTGTGTGTGTGTGTGGTCACGTGATGCAAGTTTTTGCGCTATAGTGTGGATGGAGGGCTGTTCAGAAATGCTAGATGAAGCGCCAGTGTGGACGTGGATCATTTTTGTTCTAAATTGCCATTTTAAAACTAAAATGTATTAATGTAAACAGGGCCTAAATGTGTATTTTTCACGAGCGGGTTGCTGCTGCGACGGGGGCAGGGCGGAGGATCGCGATGCCGGCCCAGCATTGTGATGACTATCCACCATCGGTGATGCACGATAGTATTGTCTATCGACCCAACCCTATTTCCGATGTTTTCTTACAGGGACATACATTTAAAAAGTTACTGGCGAGTTACTGATGTGCATTCATGTTTTGTTTTGTTTTCTTTAATGGGAAAACTCACACAAAACATTATTGCTGCTTCAGAATATTTCAGACATATGGACACACATTGGACAAGTGAAGGAAAGCAACGCCACATGCAACAACTTGATCTTCCATTGATAAAAAAAGTGTGGAACATTTTCATGCCTGAAAGCTTGTTTTATGTGGGAATGCAAGTAATTTGCTGCAACAGATCCTTTAAATATGAGATCGATACAGCAAACTTTGATGCTCTAGCCAGTGGAGCATTGAAGGCAGACAGCGATGTTGCCAGTGTGGCCAGAGCAAACTTTGACACTCTCACCGCCTTAGGTGTTAACGCACAATTAGGGCGTACTCACACTAGTTGCCTTAAACCATCTCAAAGTGCGTTTGTCGCCCCTCCTCTCTCCTCCGACGGCCTGCACTCATATTGCATCTTTACCTAGGCGGAGCATGTTTCCATCGTTGATGATGCGACTGTTCAGTTAAACAGAAGTGCTCTCGCTCAGCACAGTGCACATTGATTTAGCTATATTGTTTTGTATTATTTTTAGTAATTTAGGATGCAATGACACCCAGTCAAATATTTTTTTTAGATGCACATATACCCTAGATGCCCTTCCAGCTGCAACACAGTAATGGGGAAACACCCATACACTGTCACATTCACACACACACACCCATAAGCTACAGCCAATTTAGTTTATCCAATTCCCCTATAGCGCATGTGTTTGAATTGTGGGGGAAGCGGAGTAGAGATCTGCGCGGGACTGAAATTTTAATCCCGCTCCTGCCAGGTTTTATTCCACACTCTACCACTCCCACCATATATTTCATCTTTGTTCACCTGCTGCCTGACTGTTCCCACTAAATTTAGATCTGGTTTCCATAATCTCACGTTTAAATTGTGAACTACCAAAAAAAGAGAGATAACAGAGAAAAAGAGATAACATTTGCAGCTTTATTGAGTCACAATGGGATGATCGTACAGGGAAAACTTAACTCAGAGCCCGTGAACAGGCGATCGGTCAAGACAGGCGGCATACAGCAGAGAGAGAGTGCTCCATTAAACTGAGCAGAGAGTGACATAAGGCAAGCGGCATCAACAATCACAGAAACGGGAAAACAGTCCAGGGTCAAAACACAGAGTCAGGTCAGAAAACAGGGAAACGCTCAGAACTGTATGCGGGGTGAAACAAGACTTCGCAATGAGTAACAGCAGAGATGAAGTATAAATATTGGGACAGCTTTCAGGTGCCAGTGTAATCAGACGGGAGGAATGCTGGGAGATGTAGTAAAACTGAATTAGTAGTCCGGTGACATTGACCAGAGGGAACCACAGAGGTCGGAGATGTTACACTCGAGAGCGTGTGCTCTCTCTCTCAGGATATTTAGACCTCTCTCTATATTGTTAGACCGCCCGCTCCCATTCATATAACACCAGAGTTCCCGACCGCAACCGCATTTTATTCAGAAATTTATTGCAGACATCTAAACCGACTCTAAACTCTAAAACTGACTCACCCCCTCCCTCCGCCTCACTGGTGCTCACTGCAAGGAGACAAGGAAAGGAAAGACCCAGAGGTTTCTCACCTGCCTGTCTAAAAAATCCTGTGCTGTCCAGCTCTCATACATCTTCACCCTGACCATGAAACAGATCACTGGAACTTTGCAAAAGACTGTACCCAATAAACCACAAAAAAAGGGAATAAAAGGAAATGCTAATTTTATGGTGGATTTTTCCACTGTAGCCAGTATGGAAATGCTTTGTTGTGAATGACATACAGACTCTTGACCACATTCAAATGAACATACTGCTGGAGTACAGAAACAAGTGAATGAGGAAGAAAAATGACATAGGCCCTTGGAATGATGGATGAGAGCAAATATAGAATAATCACACAGTCTGAAGCTGCAGACAGAAACATCAGACTGAGGACAGAAACACACCACCTCTGAGGTAAGAACTACACACATCTGCATTATTCACACACAAACAAACTTCTGAAATCTGTTGATGCTCTTATTGATTGTGTATTCTGCATTAATGCTTCACTTTTACTAAAATGTTTTAATGCTAAATGAATATTTTTTTTCTTCCTCAGAAATGGCTCAAACTCTATATTTCCCTCTTCTCCTCATTGGTGAGTGTGTTTGTAGTTTTATTTATGGTTTATAGTTTCATTAGGTTTGACTCTGTTCTGAAAAGAATTAAAGCAAAGTGTCTCTTTCACAGCTCTTTGCTCCGTATCTGAATGTGTTCAGCTTCAGTATCACTTTATAAATGAGGGGAAGGACTGGGCTCATGCTCAGAAATACTGCAACGAGAATTACACAGATCTAGCCACTGTTCACAACATGAACGACATGATCCAGCTGAACAAGAGTGTGAATGTGAATGTGAAAGATGGTGTCTGGATTGGTCTTCATGGTACAAATGATAGTAATTGGCATTGGTCTTCAGGTGATCCTGTACTCTTTCTGAACTGGGCATCTGGACAACCATACAGCGGTGATAATTGTGCTGTTATGAATAATGGACTGTGGCTTGTTGGGTCATGCACTGCCACCTGGACGTTCATCTGCTACAACAGTGAGTATAAACCCTTATGAACTAAAATATATATGCGATTATGCTAGAAAATGTGATATATTATCCAATACATTTTCATTTATGAAAAACTAGAGGGGAAAAGGTGTTTTCTGTTATGTCTAAGTTATGTGACTGTTAAACTGAAGAGCAGAGTACAAGTCTATGTTTAAGTCTATATATTGTTTTTCTAATAAAATAATAATAAATAGTTATGTACATACTGAGTGTGTTATTGATTAACAAGCTGCATTTCTGAAAACTTCAAATACATTATGAAAATGTATGGTATTTTATGTTACTTAATTAAAGAGTAGAATCACTTGTTGAAATATACTACATGAGTATAAACATGTTTAGTAGAGTCTACACTAGCAGTAACACTTTATCACATGCAGTAATAAAGTATTACTGAATATAAATTACATAATTATAAATTTGTAAGTGTATTGTAAAAAGTTTGAAATGATAAATAATCAACCCATTGCGGTGGCACAGAGGGTAGCGTTTTCGGCTCACAGCAAGAAGGTCTCTGTTTTGAGCCTCGGCTGGGTCAGTTGACATTTCTGTGTGTTCCCCCTGTTATGGCGTGGGATTCCTCTGGTTGCTCCGGTTTCCCCCACAGTTCAAACACATGCGGTACAGGTGAATTGGGTAAGCTAAATTGTCCGTAGTGTATGAATGTGTTTCCCAGTGATGGGTTGCGGCTGGAAGGGCATCCACTGCGTAAAACATATGCTGGACAAGTTGGCGGTTCATTCAGCTGTGGTGACCCCTGATGAATTAACACATTATATATTTCTGTATATATTCATGGCAGATGCTCTGTTTTGGCAGATCTCAGTAATATTAATAAATATAACAGCTCACCCCATTGGTAACAAAAGTATTTCTAATTATGCTCCTGTTCATTCTTTCATTAAAGTGAGCAGAGGACTGGTGTTTGTCAATCAGACGATGAACTGGAGAGACGCTCAGAGTTACTGCAGACAGAATCACACTGATCTGGTCAGTGTGAGGAACCAGAATGAGAATCAACAGCTGGAGAAGTTCATTAATGACAGAAACTCATCTGGATCTGCAGTCTGGATCGGTCTGTTCAGAGACTCATGGCAGTGGTCAGATCACAGCAGCTCCTCATTCAGATACTGGAAACCTTATGAACCTCAAACTTCAGATGACAAACACTGTGCAGCGGTTGAAATGGTCAATCAGGGACAATGGAATAACTACTTGTGCAGTGGTAGATGGCAGCTTCCTTTTGTGTGTCATGAAGGTGAGCAGATCCTCCAAACACACTCAATCCATCATCATCAGCTCCAGATCTCTTAAAGTTGACTCTACATGTCTGACATGACAAATTCCTCCACAGTGTTTGTTCTGCATGTTGTTTTTGATCAGTCTCTCTCTAGTTTTTGCTTGTGTTTTGTGTCCAGATCAACTGATTGTGATCCAGCAGAATCTGTCGTGGTCTGAAGCTATGAGATACTGCAGACAGAATCATGTGGATCTGGTTTCGGTTCAGTCAGTGGAGATGCAGCGTCGTGTGATGAACGTGGTTAAACTGGCGTCTACTGAGATGGTGTGGTTGGGTTTACACAACTACTGCAGCATGAACATGTGGCTCTGGCTGAGTGGAGACATGGTGTGCTATCAGAACTGGGCTCCAGGGAACGGCAGCACACCGGAAAACTGCAAACTGGAGAACAGAAAAGGAGCAGTTCAGTCTGGAGGAGATCAGACCTGGATCAGCCTTCCTGAATCTCACAGACTCAACTTCATCTGCATTAACTACTGAGAAAAGATGTGAGATTGTTGATGTTTAATTCCATTCATTGTTTTCTGACTGCATTATTTTTATTCTCATTTACTTCTTAGTCACTTTGCATTTGTGTGTAGAAAGCAGCTGTTTAAATGTGGACAACTGTCAGTTTTTCCCTGTTTTGTGACACGCTATTATTATTATTATTATTATTATTATTTTACAAATGTTTAAAGAGATAATTCCCACAAAAAATAAAATGAGTCCATGATTTACTCTAAATGACTAAAGTCAATTGTAGGTGAAATCAAAAGAATATTCTTGTCCTCCTACGGTCTACACTACCTGACAAAAGACTTGTCATTGTTCCCAGTTGTAAGATCAACAAATAATAACTCGACTTCTAGTTGATCATTTGGAAAAGTGTCAGAAGGTTGATTTTTCTGATGAATCATCTGTTGAACTGCAACTGGAACCCCCAAGGAGCCAAGATTCTCATAGAATCAGTCAAGTTTGGTGAAGAAGAAATAATGGTTTGGGGTAACATTCAGTATGGGGGCGTGCGAGAGATCTGCAGAGTGGATGATCAACATCAACACCCTGAGGTATCAAGACATTTGTGCTGCCCATTACATTATAAGCCACAGGAGAGGGCAAATTCTCCAGCAGGATAGCGTTCCTTCTCATACTTCAGCCTCTACATCAAAGCTCCTGAAAGCAAAGAAGGTCAAGGTGCTCCAGGATTGGCCAGCCCAGTCACCAGACATGAACATTATTAAGTGTGTCTGGGGTTAGATGAAGGAGGAGGCATTGAAGATGAATCCAAAGAGTCTTGATAAACTTTGGGAGTCCTGCAAGAACGCTTTCTTCACCATTCCAGATGACTATTAATGCGTGATTTGAGTCATTCAGAGATGTATGGATGCAGTCCTCCAAGCTCATGATGGAGTCAGACACAATATTCATTCTGTTTCCACTGCAGCATGACTTTATATTCTATACTGGACATTATTTCTGTTCAGTGATGAGACTTTTGTCTAAGCAAGGTCAGACCTTACTGTCCTAATGAAATCATTCAAAATCAAGGCATGATCATATTTTATTTTGGTCAAATAAGCGTAATCTAGAGGCCTTTGCCTTTCATATAAGCCACTTCTGAGACCAAATGATCAACTAGAAGTCAAGTTATTATTTGTTGTTCCTAAAACTTGGATAGGCACAAGACTTTTCTCACGTAGTGTGTAATGAGAGTGAAGAGATCTAGATTTTGAAGCTCATTCATACTTGTCTATTATCTTTTCCACGCTCCAAAGGATGCCAAAAGAACTCCAACTGTAAGTCATGCTTATGCCTGAGTAAATCAAGATGTGTTTGTGTGTTTACTCACATTCACTGTGTTTTATATATTTTTTTATGTTTGGTTTGTTCGTTTAAAGGTTCTGAGTCAATTTGCTATATGTGCTTTAAAAATAGCCAAATCATTTATTTCTGTATTTATCTATCATAATATAATGTGCTCTTAAAGTTAACATCAATGTTTAAGATTAAGGTTTAAGGTTCTTCAGTTTAAGGTTTAAGACTCTTTAGATGTGATGTGTGTGTTTCTAGATCTGCTGGTGTTTGGTCTCTTCATGTTTTGCTCTGATCATATAAATGACTGGCTGAATGTGATTCTGTGAGCAGCAGATCTTCAGTAAAACATGATTTGTGTCTCAGCTGAATGAAATCTGGTTTATTCAGAAAGGCAGAAGAGAAGTTTGGATATAAAAATGTGATCCTAAATCATGAAACAAACAGAACATCAGATGAAATAAACTGATCTACAGTCAGTATTCTTGTCTCTTGTTTATTTGCAAATATCTCTCCAGCATCACAATAATCAGAAAATTAAATGTAGTGAATATATTAAAGCGTGTTTAACTGTTGATTTGTTTGGCTTAGATTTAGTATAAAATTTTCAGCTTCTTGGAATTCAATTAAATTCAATTCCTGTTTATTTATATAGCCATTTTCACAATGTAGATTTGTGTCAAAGCTGCTTAACATAGTTCTAGTAAAGTCCAGATTTCAGAGTTGAAGTTCAGTTAAGTTTAGTTCAGTGTGGTTTAATTGAATGAATGAATGTTTCTGCTGGGATGATGGTTTTTATTGTAGCGCCTCCTGCTGGTGTTTGAGTTTGATGAAGAATTCTGAAGTCTAGTGTAGGTCACTTTCTCAAATTATATCTTCAAAAATGGTTCAACATACTCATATTTATTCATTTAAATCATATTCAACATATGGTTCAAGTATTTTAGCATGCACAGTATATATATATATATATATATATATATATATATATATATAT
>CAIGQZ010032222.1:11021394-11037306 GCA_903798205.1 Danio tinwini | reverse complement strand
ATCTATCTATCTATCTATCTATCTATCTATCTATCTATCTATCTATCCATTCATTTATCCATATATGAATCTGTCTATCTATCCGTCTATCCAACTATCTACTGTATCCATCTATTCATTTATCCATCCATTCATCTTATACATTCATTCATCCATCCATCTGTCCAATTGTTTGTCCATCTATCCATCCATCCATCTATCCATGCATCTTTATCTGCAGTTTTTTGAGTGCACTCAGCTGTTAGAGGTTGTTTGTCATTAAACACACTGCACTCATCCTTGTGCTGAGAGCCAGAGAGAGTGAATCACTCGAGACACTCAAGTTTGTACAGCAGAGGGGGCGTGTCCTCAGGCTGCTTGATTGACAGCTCTCTGAACCAACAGAATCACTCAACTTTATACAGCAGAGGGGGCGTGTCCACGGGCTGCTCAGCTCCCAGAACATAGTGAACAAGTGTATTTATACACGCACATGCGGGTGCACACACACACACACACACACACACACACACACACACACACACACACACACACAGACTTGTTTTACTCAATAGAACTCCTTATAAATGTCATAAACTTTTTTGTCCAGGCTTATCTAAAGCGTTAGATGCTGCCAACTGATGATCGACAGTAAAAATTGAAAGTTTTACCTCTTTCTAACAGGGAAAAACACCAACAATAGAGAATGCAGGATTATATGCCGTCATGGCTTTGCAATCAAAAACTGTGATTATAATGAAAGTCAATAGGGCAAACAGCCAAAAACATAATGAAAGGGGAGTCAATTTGAACAGTACACAAGGGTTATAATGTTGGAGTAATAGTATAAATTATGACAATTAATAGAGGCATTAATAGTCACAGTATGAGCATATTCTCTGAGTCTGAGTCTCTGTGTCCTCTTGGCGTCTCCAGCAGGTTTTCAGTCCAAGGCTGACAGTGACATTTGCTCTCAGTTTGAAGCACTTAAAGCACCCTGTTACCATCTGCTGTCTCACACATTTACACACACGGACAGACAAAACACACGGAGAAGCCTGACGTGTATTTATTTATGAGACATATAGACGCATATTATAAAAATGTTTAACATTTAATATGACTCAAACATAAATTCCAATAAAGAGGAAAAGTATTCATTCATCTCAAGTGAATCCACAACAAAACAGTCTAATTTGTTTGGTTTTATATATATAAAAAGATAAAGCAGTGAACTTTAATCAGTAGTAAAGTTTGCCGGCAGCTAGCTCTCTGCAACACTCACATGGTCGCCCACTGAAGCTAAGCCTTTCTGTGGCCGGTGAGTACCTGGATGTGAGACCACAGGGGAAAGCCAAGTTGCTGCTGGAAGTGGTGTTAGAGAGCGCAGCAGGGGGGTGATCAACCTGTGGTCTGTGTGGGCCCTAATGTCCCAGTATAGTGACGGGGACTCTGTACTGCGCAGTAAGCGCCATCTTTCAGATGAGACGTTAAACCGAGGTCCTGACTCTCTGTGGTTGTTAAAAATCCCAGGATGTCCTGGCCTCTGTCCATCATGGCCTCCCAACCATCCCCATGTTATAATTGGTCTTTCCACCAATCGGCTGGTGTGTGGTGTGGCGCAATATGGCTGTCATCCAGGAGGATGCTGCACACTGGTGGTGGATGAGGAGAAAAAATGTGTAAAGCTCTTTGAGTGTCCAGAAAAGCTCTATATAAATGTAGGGATTTATTACTACTTAAAATCCCCATATCTCAATGCAGACAATTGAAATAAAACACTTAATTCTACAAATTTGAGAATTTTAGCTCTTAAACACTAATTCCCTACTTAAACTTATGCAAATGGACATTTATTTAGTTAAAAATAGATTTAGAAAATGGATAGTAAAGATTGTTCCATCAGGACGCTTTGTAAATCAGTTATTGATGAGTAACATGCATTACTAAGAACTTAATTTCAACTTTGAAGGTGATTTTATTAATATTTAGATTTGTTTAACCCTCACATTCCAGGTTTGCAGATCGTTACGCTCCGCTAAATATTGTCACATACAGTACTGTGCAGATGTCTTAGTCCACTAGTATTTTATTGCCATTAATTCATCTCATGTTCAAGTATTTGTGAATTGCTTTTGATTTTAAAATCAACTCATATTTGCTTTATATTGCAATACAATACAATCACATAATAGCAGTGCTCTTGCACATGTTTTAGCTATAACTGCCCTTATTTTTGTTGTTGGTATAGGATTGCAAGAAGGAAGGTTTGACTAGAAATGTAGAACAACAGTCTGAACTGCTGTTATTAAATCCCAATCTTGCAATGTGTTATGAGCTTCAGTAGTCTATGACACTGTAAAAAAAATTCTGGCTCAAATGTTTAGTACAGCCTGAAACATGCCAATAATTTGCTTGTCAAATCTGGTTCAATTGCATTATTTACATTCTGCTCTCCAATATGGCCGGCTTATAACAATGCTGTGGACTGTACGCTCTTGCTAAAATATGCTAATCAAAGTTAGGTAGGCATTACATTTCTGTTAATTGAGTACAATTTTTACATTAAACAAAATTGGAAAAGCAAATGATACACAACAACTGAAGTACAGTATGAAACACAATAGTCATATTTAATCAGAGCTAAAGTCAGCTCTGAGCTGCTTATCTTCAGCTTCGGGATTCTCCTTATTAGTTCTGGGCTTATAAGCATTATTCATTCATTCATTTGCCTTCGGCTAAGTTTTTATTTCAGAGGTTGCCACAGTGGAATGAACCGGCAACTATTTGAGCATATGTTTTACACAGCGGATGCCCTTCCAGCCACAACCCAGTACTGGGAAACACCCATACACACACATATTCTCACACACAACGGCCAATTTAGATCATCAATTCCCCTATAGCGCATGTGTTTGGACTGTGTGGGAAACAGGAGTACCCGGAGGAAACCCACACCAACATGGGGACTTGTTGGGAACATGCAAACTCTACATAGAACTGCCAACTGGGACTCAAACCAGTGACCTTCTTTCTGTGAGGCCACAGGGCTAACCACTGAGCCACATTCAGCCCTCTTATAAGCATTAATAAAAACTAATTAAACTAATAATTTATTCGTCTGTTGTTCATCAAAGATGTAAGACCATCTTCTTCACTGATGTATGCTGTAATTTCCAAGATTCTGTCCTTAATCTAGAGGTCTGAGGGTCAATTAAGGTCAGGAGTAAAACCCCACACACACACACACACACACACACACACACACACAGTATACAATATAAGGCATTTTTTTGGAAAACAAAATAACATGCGGTAAACAAATAAGCAAGCAGGATATTTGCATTTCCTTGATGTTAAACAACACCACATTCAATGATCTATGGTAAACTGTCACAGTCATAGACAAAAATGAGGATAAACTCATGTGGTTTTTCTTTACATTAGACTAACCAGATTGTATCAGTAACTTCCTGTTGACAGATATTTGTGTACTGCCAGCTTCTTCTGTCCCTGTAAGATATCTTCTCTTAGTTAAAGACTGTTGTTGAGGCAGTATCTTTTAAAAAAAATATTATTTGCTAAGGTTGCAAAGGAGGAGAGTTGCAATCAATTCAACTTTATGATAATGAGTTATGATGTGGTTTGACACAAGCAATCTGAATGTAGAAGTCCACCGCTTGGGAACAGTGCAGAGAACACGGTCACGGTCCACAGTTGTTCCCAAGGGTCTGATTATTGCAGTCGCCGGATTTCCAATTATTTACAATTAGGGTTGGGCGATGTCGACCAATTTGGCATTGTACAATGTCTAATGTGAAACAATGCGATGGACGATGACATCATCATTGTAGGCAGCAGTGAATTAATTATGAATACTTAATTAAGAACTAATAAAATTATTTGTAGCCTGCCGTTCAGCTACCTGACCCACATGGGCTGTTTTACCCATAACCAAATCATAAATAAACAATAAGTTACACAAATTACCACCTGTCAATCACTTTTTCCGTAGGACTCACATGAGTAAGCAGAGTGATCTGTGTTGTTAATGGCATCGACAAACTTGGTTGGTTAAAAAAGCTGCACAACCAACAGCAACCAACCAACAGTATCTAAGGTTTTCACTAAAATTACTAAGTACAAGCGTGAAAGTGAAAGATTGAAGCAGTGATGATGCTGTGACACGTTAGCTGATAGATTTAAAAGACTGAAGAGTGGTTAGATAGAGACAAGATTAAATAAATATTACGTTTAACAACTATAGTGAAACACCATCCAGCGGTACACCCTTGATAAACTGTCTGACGTGCACTGCTCTCTGGGGTTTTGTGCTCAAAGCACCCACTGACTACCTGGAGCACAGACGTGTGCATATACTGCTGAAACGCATGCCAGAGTGTGTGTGTGTGGTCACGTGATGTGCGTTTTCAGTGTGGTTGGAGAGTTGTTCAGAAATGCTTGATGAAACCCCAGTGTGTCACGGTCACACAATGAAGTCAAGGATAGTTATCTTTTTTTAGTCAATTTATTCAAAACAATGTGGATAGTTCAGTAGAATCAGGTCTTGTAACCAGTTCATTAGATAAACAAGGATCTTCTTTCAACCACCAGAGTATAAAGTCACTTGCCTTAATCAGTGTAGCGGACTTTGTCTCTCGCCACAAAGAATTCCCCGACACCACTGGCTTTGGTGGATCACGTCTGCAGTCTATTAAAGACAGGACAGTGATAATCACCACACAGCACACTCAGTTCTCTGTTCTGTGAGAGTTGCAAAAAGAGAAAATGAACCATTAACACTAAAGCAGATTAACAACTCAAAAATACATGACTAAAGGCACAAACTGGACATAAAATGACAACATTTCTTGACAATTTTACCTGCATGACGATTTCAAAGACATAATCCACCTTTTTTAATTATGTTTAGGTAGCAAAGTCGATAGGAAAAGAATATATAATCCGCCATTAAAAAATTGGCGCGGGCGGTAACTTGAACCAAGGCAATAACAGCTCATAACACAAAACTCGCTTTATACTGAAAAATAATGCTTAACAAGCACACTTTTTTAACTCAATCCAGTATCAAAACATGTCATCCACTGATATGAACGAATATTTTAACTTAATCTGCTATATTTTAACCTTTTATCACGGAGCACATTCACATCATACCTGTCTCGCTGAAGTCCAAATCCGTTCTGACGAGAGCCGAGAGCAGGACCGGAGCTAAAGGAAGTGACATCACTCAACATAAAACAAATTTTGAAACAAAAAAAAAAATTGCACATTTCCAATATACTTTTATAAGGTTATTAATTATTTATTTGGACGAAAATGATAATAAAAAAAAATTAATAACAACAAAATAAAGTTTACTGGAACAGTCCAAACAAAATCACTACAGTAGCATGTGCATCCACAGGTTTGGAGAAACGTCTACGGGAGAAGGGGGAAAAACCCACGGAAGATGGCAAGCAGGGGAGAAGGTAAGGTGAACCATCTGACTTTGATTCAGCCGATGAACGACTGGAAACGGTGGGTCTTTATAGTAAACAGGATTGTGGGTACAGGTGCAGGTTATTGGCAAGGGAGAAAGATGATTGGGAGAGTAGGAACGAGCCGTGGGTGTGACACCGTGTGGATGTGGATCGTCTTCATTCTAAAATGCCATTTAAAACTAAGCTGTATTAGTGTAAACAGGCCCGCGTGTGTTTTTCGCGAGCGGGTTGCTGCTGCGACGGGGGCGGGGTGAAGGATCGCAATGCCGGCTCAGCACGATGGCACGATGGCATTGTCTATCGACCCAACCCTATTTACGATGTTTTCTCAAAGTAATATACATAAAAAAGGTTACTGGTAAGTTACTGATGTACATTAATGTTTTTTGTTTTGTTTTTTTTTACTTTAAAAAAGCGGGAATCTCATACAAAACAGTATTGCTGCTTCAGAAAGTTTCAGACCTATGGACACATATTGGACAGGTGGAGGAAAGCAACACCACATGCAACTTGATCTTCTATTGTTAAATGAATTTGATAAAAAAGTGCAACATTTTTGTGCTGGAAAGCTTGTTTTTATGCAGGAATGCAAGTGATTTTCTGCAAAGGATCCTTTAAATACAAGATCAATGTAGCAAATTTTGAAGCTTTCGCCACCGGAGCTGTGAAGGCAGACAGCATTGTGGAACCGTCGGCCCCGCTTCAGTGCCGTTGATCGAAGCAGAAGTTGGGACTTTCTCAACTCTTCAAGTGCCGACAGAAGTGCCAGCCAATCAGGTCACTGTATGCAAATACACCAGCTCAGACAGTAGCCGATTGCTAGCTAATTTAATTGGCTGACGCTGCTATGACGATCGCGTCAGCCCCAACTTTAGATACGCCCTCTGTCAAGCGTTGACGCTGAAGCCCCGTGTGTTACAGACTGTACCAATCACCTGAGGACTGGAGGAAGGGGTTGAAATTCGGGGTGTTTTCCGGGAGAAATGACAAACTGGGAGGTGGGTCTGAAACACGGGAGACTCCCGAGAAAAACTGAAGTGTTGGCAGGTATGACAGACACACTTATCACATTAACCTGTAAATGTGCCCGGGCACAGTTTGGATAGCGTAGTGTGAGGGCGTACTCAATTAACTGCAAGCATTTGCATGAGGCCTACATTCAACCACAGCACTGCAACAGCAGACTATCTCATCACAAACACAGAGCAACAGTATCTGAACTCTTTAATCATCATTCTTGGTGATTTTAATAAAGCAAATTTAACCTGTAAACTGCCTAAATACAGACAGTATATCACACCAAAGACAGTAACACACTGGTCCACTGCTACGCTTTTTCAAGAATGCATATCCATTCTGTCCCACGGGCAGCTTTGGGGCTTTCTGATCACCTCTTAGTACATCTCTTCCAGCCTACAGACAGAAGCTAAAATCTGCTAAACCTTCTGTAAGGACTGTAAAGAGACGAACCAATGAAACAGAGTGGACCTTACAAGCCTGATTCAAATGCACTGATTAGACTGACACCGTAAGATCCCGAATATCAGTTTCTGTGAAGAAATGTGCATTCCCACAAGGATTTATATTACCTACAACAACAACAACCAGCTACAACCCACCATCCCCCAGCAGTGTGGCGAATCAACAACTGGCTGAAGACCTGAATAAGTTTTATTACACACCCCATACCCACCCTGACCACAACCCTACACAACCATTACCATCCTCAGAACTACAGTCTGAACTGCTGCTATTAAATCCCAATCTTGCAATGTGTTATGAGCTTCAGTAGTCTATGATACTGTACAATTTTTTTTTTCCTGGCTCAAATGTCTAGTTCAGCCTGAAACATGACAATAATTTGCTAGTCAAATTTGGGTCAGTCACATTATTTACATTCTGCTCTCCAATATGACCCATAACTGCCAACATTGGAATGTGAAAATAAGGGAAACAGGCTGCAAATAAATCAGCAAACAGTTTTAACAATTAACATTATTAGCTAGTATAAAGAAATAGAATCAAGGTATCAAATCTCATCAACCTTGTCTTAAAACTTAAACATTCTGATTAAACGTTATAATGAAAGCATTTGATTGCTTTCCTAATGTTTTACTCATTTAAAGGGTACCTATGATGAAAATTATCTTTTGTAAGCTGTTTGGACAGAACTGTGAGTAGGTATAGTGTGCTCACAGTCATATTGGGGTGATATATAAAGACAATAAGTATCTTTAAAAAACTCCTGACGTTAAAATAGGATTCAAATCCCTCCCATTTTGCGGCCGACTGCCATTTGACGTAGGAGTGCAGTTTCCTGGCCCACTGTGTGTGTGTGCGCGCACACGTGCATGCGAGTGAACTTTATACCGACATTATGTGTGACTCATCACTTCAGAAAGGCTTGATCTAACTCCACAACAAATATATTAAATACCTGATGTGAAAGTTCTTACTGTAATAAGCGAGATCTGCTTAATTCTTGTCTGTCACTAAGCTGTTTGTCTACGTGAAGGCTATGGCTGTGAAGCCTGGTTTAAACTTCTGCGTCAAGTGATCGGCGTGACCCACGGCACAAGCCACGCACGTAGCCATGCATTTATACTTCTGCGCGCTGTTTCCGTTTCTCTGCAATACACTTCCGAAACACTAGCTGGCAGTAGGTGTTTATGTTTCTCTGTGTCGAGTTTCTTTGCTGGTGTTTTGTTTTTTCTGAACACTTCCTTAATGTACAAGTGGCTCAAATTTGCTCATTTTGAGGCGGGAACCGGCGGACGTGCAACAACTTTAATCATAAGGTAAACACAGAACAACATTCTCCATCCGGAGCTCCTTCACGGGACTCCACACTTGTAAACACTCGCTGCATCACGCTCTTGCGGCTCTCACCTCCGCCCACACTCGTCAGCGCTGCCAAGCCGACCAATCACAGAGCTTGTGCTACGCGTACGCATTACACTTTTTGAGAGATGCGCATCAACGTTGCCGACGGCCACGGCGAGGGGCTATGCGTCCACCCGTAGGCTGCGCCGTAGCATATGTGTGCACTTGACGCAGAAGTATAAATCAGCCTTGACACTCACAAGGTAACAGTGGGCGGGGAGAACCAGCTCATTAGCATTAAAGGCACAGGCAACAAAAACAGCTACAATGTTAAAACAGCTCCCATTTCCCAGATTTAAAAAGCTATAATAAATAATCTGATGGGTGTTTTAAGCTGAAACTTTACAGACACATTCTGGAGACACAAAAATGTATATTAAATCTGGAACAATGGTTAAAATTGGTGCCCTTTAAGACTAAAGTTGTGTTTGAAAGAAACTCACTAAAATCTCTTACTCACTAAGGACATTTTTTTTCAAAGTGTTTTCATGCCTAAACAAAATGAAAGCACAGAACAGACTCACATTTAAGAGCAATGGGCACCCCCTGGTGGTTTGGTGGTATGGGTTGCGTATAGGAAAGATTGGCTTTTTAATTGCCAGTTTATTGCCACCCTTCAGAGAAAGATTAAATATACAAGAGAAATAGAGGAAAATACCAAGATAGTGGGATAGAACTGTAAAATATGGGAGAACCCCTGGAAAACGGGAGGGTTGACAGGTAGGATTTGGCCGGCTGATGACAAAGTTGTGGAACTGTACGCTTTTGCTCAAATATGCAAATCAAAGTTAGGTAGGCATTACATTTCTGTTAATTGAATACAATTTTTACATTGAACAAAGTTGGAAAAGCAAATGATACACAACAACTGAAGTACAGTATGAAACACAATAGTCATATATTTAATCAGAGCTAAAGTCAGCTCTGAGCTGCTTATCTTCAGCTTCGGGATTCTCCTTATTAGTTCTGGGCTTATAAGCATTATTCATTCATTTATTTTCCTTCAGCTTAGTCTCTAATTCAAAGATTGCGACAGTGGAATGAACCACCAACTCATCTGGCATATGTTTTACACAGCAGATGCCCTTTCAGCCGCAACCCAGTACTGGGATACACTCCAACACACACATACACACACACACTACAGCTAATGTAAACCAATTCCCCTATAGCGCATGTCTTTGGACTGTAGGGGAAACCGGAGCACCCGAAGGAAACCCACACCAAAACAGGGAGAACATACAAACTCCACACAGAAATGCCAACTGACCCAACCTTCTTGCTGTGAGGCCACAGTGCTAACCACTGAGCCACCGTGTCGCACTCTTATAAGCATTAACAAAAATCAAACTAATAACTTATTCTTCTGTTGTTCACCACAGATGTAAGATCATCTTCTTCACTGATGTATGTCGTAATTTCCAAGATTCTGATCACTCTGACCTCCACCCTACACAACCATTAACACCCTCACTGCAAGAAGACAAGTAAAGGGAAGACCCAGAGGTTTCTCACCAGCCTGTCTAAAAACCTGTGCTGTCCAGCTCTCATATATCTTTACCCTGACCATGAAACAGAACACTGGAACTTTACAAAGTCCCTGCCAGCTTTAAATGTTCCACTATCACCCCTGTACCCATAAAACAGTGAAAATAAGAATGATATTAAAAGGAAATGCTAATTTTATGGTGGATTTTTCCACTGTAGCCAGTATGGAAATGCTGTGTTGTGAATGACATACAGACTCTTGACCACATTCAAATGAACATACTGCTGGAGTACAGAAACAAGTGAATGAGGAAGAAAAATGAGAAAGACCTTTGTTTAGAGAAATAAACAATGTGACGTGCTGAATGATGGATGAGAGCAGATAAAGGATAACCACATAGTCTAAATCTGCAGACAGAAACATCAGACTGAGGACAGAAACACACCACCTATGAAGTAAGAACAAACATCTACATTATTCACACACAAACACACTTCTGAAATCTGTTGATGCTCTTATTGATTGTGATTATTCTGCATTAATGCTTCACTTTACTAAAATGTTTTAATGCTAAATGGATATGATTTTTTTTCTTCCTCAGAAATGGCTCAAACTCTATATTTCCCTCTTCTCCTCGTTGCTCGTTGGTGTGTTTGTAGTTTTATTTATGGTTTATAGTTTCATTAGGTTTGACTCTGTTCTGAAAAGCATTAAAGCAAAGTGTCTCTTTCACAGCTCTCTGCTCCATATCTGAATGTGTTCAGCTTCAGTATCACTTTATAAATGAGGAGAAGGAATGGGCTGATGCTCAGAGATACTGCAGAGAGAATTACACAGATCTGGCCACTGTTGACAACATGAACGACATGATCCAGCTGAACAAGAGTGTGAATGTGAATGTGAAAGATGGTGTCTGGATTGGTCTTCAGGGTACAAATGATAGTAATTGGCATTGGTCTTCAGGTGATCCTGTGCTCTTTCTGAACTGGGCATCTGGACAACCATACAGTGGTGATAATTGTACTGTTATGAGTAATGGAAAGTGGTTTGTTGGGGCATGCACTGCCACTTGGACTTTCATCTGCTACAACAGTGAGTACAAACCCCTAGGAAACAAAATATATATGTGATTATGCTAGAAAATGTGATATATTATCCAATACATATTAATTTATGAAAAACTAGAGGAAAAAAAGTGTTTTGTTATGTCAAAATTTTATGTTACTGTTGAACTGAATAGCAAAGTAAAAGTCTATGTTTAAGTCTATTAAACATCTTAGTCTGCTTAGCAGAAATCAAATCTTGGCTCTCTCTTAACTTTCTTAAATAGTTTAAAAACTGAGGTTTTGCTGTGGTACCAAACAGGGACGTGCAGTGACATTTTAAGGGGCATGGGCTCAAGTGGAAAAGAGGGCACTTTTTATTAAATAATAATAACAATTGTACTTTAATAAATAAAATATAATTAAGGAGATTTCATCCTAAATTCACCATATACTCCCTTAAAAGGATAGTTCATTCAAGACTAATAATTCTGTCACCATTTACTCACCTTTTACTTGTTCCAAACCTACATATTTTACTTTTTTTTCTTTTGTCGAACACACAAAATAATATTTTGAAGAAAGCAGGAAACCTGTAACCATTGACTTTCATGGTATTTGTTTTTAAAACCAAGATATACAAAAAAAAATTTTATTATTGTCTGACACGGAAAGCTGTCCTTAAAAGAACACGCATTAACTTATACATATATTATATTATTATTAGTATTTAGTATTTAATTATTATCCCCAGGAAAAAGGGCACTTTCTCTCCAGGAGAAAAAAAGAGCAGGGGCTCAAGCGCCCAAAGCCCCCACCTCTGCACGTGACTGGTACCAAATCAACACTCTCCAATACTGACAGCTTTTCTCCTCCTATTGATGACTGTTCCATTTATCCCTCTAAACAAGTCAAGAGTCTGGGTGTCATCCTCGATATTTTGATTCTCACATCAATAACATTACCCGGTCTGCTTACTTCCACCTATGCAACATTAGCCGTCTCCGCCTTTCTCTTACCCTTCACGCCACTGCTGTTCTTGTCCATAGCCTCGTCACATCTTGTATAGATTACTGCAACGCTCTTCTCTTTGGTCTCACTCTTAAATCCCTCCATAAGCTTCAGTTGGTCAAGAATTCAGCTGCCCATATCATCACCAGAACCCCTTCTTCTCATCACATCACCCCTGTCCTGCAGCAGCTTCACTGATTACCTGTTCATTTTCGAATTGATTTTAAAAGTTTGCTGTTAACATTCAGAGCCATCCACATTCTCGCCCCTCCATATTTGTCTGCCCTCATCTACATTGCTGCTCCCTCTCGCACCCTGCAATCTTCTTCCTTCCTCCACTTGTCTGTTCCCTCTGCTTGTCTATCGTCTATAGGCAATAGAGCCTTCAGCCGCTCTGCTCCCCAGCTTTGGAATTCACTACCACCTGACATCAGAAACATTGACTCCCTCACATTATTCAAAACAAGACTCAAAACTCACTTATTTAAGATGACTTTTAATACTTAGTTATATTTGCACTATAGTAGTGTATACTTTATATTAATTTTCTTGTTGTTTTATTGCTCTTGTTTTATTGTACGGTGTGCTTGAGTTGCCGGAAAGGCCCCTTTAAATAAAATGTATTATTATTATTATATATTGTTTTTCTAATAAAATAATAATAAATAAATCCATAAATAAATAAATAAATAAATAATGATTATGTTCATACTGCGTGTGTTATTGATTAACAAGCGACATTTCTGAAAACATCAAATATGTTATAAAAATGTATGGCATAAATATGGAAGAATTGCTCTTCAGTGTTTGGACTCAGTAGTGATTATTAACCCACACTGACCTGAGCTAAACTGAACTGAACTTAAACACTGAAAACTGAACTGACACTGTTTTAATTCACTATAAACTTCCATGTGAAGCTGCTTTGACACAATCTACATTGTATAAGAGCTATACAAATACAGATGAATTGAATTGAATTAGATGTTACTTAATTAAACAGTAATATCACTCATTGAAAATGAGTATAAACTTGTTTGGTAGATTCTGCACAAGCAGTAGCATATGTTATCACATGCAGAAAAAAAATTATTTAATAGTAATATTACTGAATATTAGTCACATAATGTGTAAATGTATCGTCCAAATTTTGAAATAATAAATAATCAACCCACTGCGGTGGCGCAGTAGGTAGTGCTTTTGTCTCACAGCAAGAAGTGCTCCGGTTTCCCCCCCAGTCCAAACACATGTGCTATAGGGGAATTGGGTAAGCTAAATTGTCCATAGATAAGTTGGCGGTTTATTCCTCTGTGGCGACCCCTGATGAATTAACACATTATATGTTTCTGTATATATTCATGGCAGATGCTCTGTTTTGGCAGATCTCAGTAATATTAATAAATATAACAGCTCACCCCATTGGTAACAAAAGTATTTCTGATGATGCTCCTGTTCATTCTTTCATTCATTAAAGTGAGCAGAGGACTGGTGTTTGTCAATCAGCTGATGAACTGGAGAGCCGCTCAGAGTTACTGCAGACAGAATCACACTGATCTGGTCACTGTGAGGAACCAGAATGAGAGTCAACAGCTGGAGAAGTTCATTAATGATAGTCAGAAATCTGGATCTGCAGTCTGGATCGGCCTGTTCAGAGACTCATGGCAGTGGTCAGATCAGAGCAACTCCTCATTCAGATACTGGGATACTAATAAACCTCAAACTCCAGATGATAAACACTGTGCAGCGGTTGAAATGGTCGATCAGGGACAATGGTATGACTACTTGTGTAGTGTTAGATGGCTTCTTCCTTTTGTGTGTCATGAAGGTGAGCAGATCCTCCGAACACACTCAATCCATCATCAGCTCCTTGGGTCCGTTCTTCAGACCTTGCTTAGATGATTTGGCAGATCCTGGATCTGTTAATCTTGATCTCTGGCTAATTTGGTTCTTCCAACAAGTTCTAGAATAAGATTAAAATGTCTGGATGAACTGATCTGAGATCGCTGTGTGTGTTGTGAAGGACAGATCTATCAATCCTCGAAATCATGATCAGCAATGCAATGATTGGCTGACGGCACAGCAGCCTAATTAAATCATCGGATGCATAAAATTCATAATGGTTTGTTATATAGGATACGCAATAACTTTCCATCTTTGTTGTGGGCTGCGGGCTTTATATTTTTATGTGTCAAAAGTATTCAGCAATTTATTTAGTTTTACAATTAGAGCGGATTTCATTGAGGTCTATTCACGTTTTTTAATTATTGTGAGGAATAACCAGGCCCGGATTAAGAATTCAGAGGCCCCTGGGCACAATGTCTTGTAGGGCCCCCTTAAAGGCCGCACCCCTATAGTTGAATTAAAAAATAAGATTAATATAATATTTTTGAAATAAAGTTTATCTATAATATTTTGCCCACATTTTTTAAATAAATGACATAGTACATATATTTATAGTCTACAAAGATTTACCTGATTTTAAAAGCATTTAAAGCACACTTTAATAAAAAAAATACTAAAATAACTAGTGTAAATTAATGGTTTTTAATATACTTCTTCAAGTTCACTGAAGCAGTACTAAAAAATTTATATTTAAGGGTATTTTTAATGCATAACTTCTACAAACTTATAATGCATATGATTTGGATATAACACCTCTCCAGTCCAGTTCTCTGAATCGGAGTCCTCCATAATACACACACTGATTAATGATTCCTACTGTCTCCCTCGTGATGAAGAAGAGGAGGCAAAAAGCACTTGATTATAAAGCTGAAAGTATCTGAAATCACACACACTGTACCAGTTCTCACCTGTCTCTCTCATCTTCAGGGGCTTTTTCTGTCTCTCTTTCTGTCTCTCTCTCCATGAGGTCGGAGAATATGGGTAAAGCAGGGCGACTAACATTGTGAATATAGATTAATTATATTAAGATGTCGCTAACATTTAACACCAGGTGGAAAATAACTGTTTAATATTTATTATTATTATTATTATCCTTATAAAATACCTTGTGACTCATTTTATATATTTTATATAATTTATTTACATTTGTTAAACAAAAGCATTTCCTTTCTATTGAAAATAAATGTATTTCCAAACTGATATGTATAATGGGGAAAAAAAAAGAACATGTTCATCAGACGCTGGATTCGAACCAGGTTCATGATCGATCGCCTCAAAACACATTGCCATGCACTTTACCAGCTGCGCAGACACTGACTGTCAGCCGTGCTTTTTAGTTATGTTGTCTCTGTCGATCAAACGGCGATAACGGGAAGCATTCAATTAGCTTATTCCAACGAGGTGCGCTATTTGCACTTAGCCTAAATAGACACTCCAAAATCAGCATTTCCCCCCCTCGCAGGGGCCCCAAGTGCGCACCTATTGGTCAATCCGGCCCTGGGAATAACTGTATAAACTAATCTTGTAAAAAAAAAAAACATTTTGATATTGGTAAAGGCATATTAGCTGTCAAAACATGTGCATGACTGCATAAATTATTATTTCTTAAAGTAGTTGAATATTGTGCACGTCTATTATACACTAATTGTACTAAAGCTGGTAAAAGTCCACATTACACAGGTTCTCTTTGAATCCCTTGGGGAGAACCACTCCGTGACAGTCTTGCACTTTTATTTTAGAGTGCAGATTGCATAAGTTTTATTTATCTATTTTTTTTTTACTCTTTTACTATTTTCCTGTATATAATTACTGTAAGAAAATATCAGCCTTCAGTACATACTTTCAGTTTTACCTTTGCTTGAAATGAGCCAACCTAATCCTGTTTATATGAAATGAGCTGATGCAGAGCAGGTTTGAGCTACCAGAATTGTTGCTATGACAACAACTCTTGGATGAGTTTTGAGGAACGAAACGATCCTGGATCTTGTCAAATCATCAATAACCAAATCCAGCTAACTGAGTAATCCACATATGAAGAACTGACCCCAGATCTGTTAAAGTTGACTCTACATGTCTGACATGACAAATTCCTCCACAGTGT
>CAIGQZ010032222.1:10987283-11014116 GCA_903798205.1 Danio tinwini | reverse complement strand
TTGTGTAATTCCAAAGCTGCTATGGTAACACCACTATAGAAATTGATTTGTTGTGGTGATTCTAGAGTTGCTATTTGTGGCGAGGAGGCGTGGCCGAGAGCCGTGGGAGCGAAACGAGGCCCGCCACAGATGAGATACACCTGTGGCGCGCACCTGCCTCCAATCCCATGGAAGGAACTCTGGACTATAAGAGGAGAAATGATGGAAGAGGAGAGAGAGAGAGGACCGGGCCCGGGCATATCGTTTTACTTTTGCTTTCAGTTTGACGGCAGTCTCCGTGAGGGGGATGCGGGGCTCCCCACCGGATGGGAAAGAGCTGAAGAGAGCCATCCCAGAGAGCCCGGGGGGAGTCGCCGTGATCCGCCATGATGCCGAAGCCTGCGTCCTCCACCAAAGCGGGAGCGGAGCAGGAGACCAGAAATGCTGCCAGCCAGCCAGAAGAACCGCCGCCGGACACCAGAAGACGGACGGGTGGATAGAATCCTCCACAAGGCTCCCAACATGACATCGCATCTCTCAACTGGTTGAGGACCGAGTGGCAGCGTGTCTGTATAACCGAACCCCAATTTTTTTTCTCTCTCCCCTCTCTATCTACTCTGCCTTTCCTCCTTTTTCTCCTTTTCTCTCGGCCTGTCACATATAGGTCTCGCTGTGGCAATCCCCCCACCCCCCCAAGACATATTGTCTTACTTTTGCTTTCAGTTTGACGACAGTCTCCGTGAGGAGCTGCCGGCCCTTTTACTAATAAATATTTAAAAGTTTGCCGGTTCTCCACCTCTTTCTTCCCGGCGGCCAGGTGGCCGTAAACTTTATTACACTATTGTAACAACAACTACAGTAATAATCTGTTTTAATGATTGTACAGCTGCTTTGGTAAGGCAAGGCAAGTTTATATATATAGCACATTTCATACACGGTGGCAATTTAACAACTTGTGGTAAGTTGTCATAAAAAGTTGTAGTAACACAACTACAGTAATTAATATGTTGTGGTAATTCTAAAGTTGCTATGGTAACACCACTATATAACTTTCTCTTGTGGTGATTCTACAGTTGCTATGGTAACACCACTATAGTAATGGATCTGTTGTGATGATTCTACTGTTGCTATGGTAACACAACAGCTGCAATAATATAAACAAATGACCCAATACTGTAGTTTTCTAAATTACAGAGTATATTATACAACAATACAACACAGTTTACTGTAGTAAATCTAAAGTACACAATACCAGAGTTAATACAACAGTATGTTGGAACATTCATTAACAAAGAGTTGTAGACACTATAATATATCAAGTATAACACATTTTGCTATAGTATGGTCACTAGTACTAGGACTTCTTCACATGGGAGATCAGATTTTACACAAAGCACATCCTGAAATCAATGTTACAACAAGCAGCTCATCAATCAGCTTCAGACACTGGTAAATATACAGCATGACCACACTAAATTCAGCCCATCATTCTTAGATGGCTCGAGATGTGATGTTACAGAATGCTGGAGGTAAAAATAGCTCTATGTTTGGTCTGAGCTCATGATACACTGATCTTTTCTCACATACCTGACTACAGTACCAGGTCCCACATCAGTTGAGATGGAGCTTTTTCTTGGGCTTTAAACAGAAGTGAGGATCTAGTAGGTATTTGGACGGAAATCAAGAGTTCTTCACAATGGCAATAAATCAGCAGTGTTTGGAGAGCGAGTGGAGAAGTTCATGGAGATCTGTAAGAGAGGATGAAAATTTAAATGGTCAAAACGAATGGATGGATGTGAGAAAAGATGATCAGGAGAATGAAGAAGTGGACAATGAGCAGGCGAAAGAAACAGAGATGCAAGTTAATGCATGGGAATGTGAGAAAGCTGATGATGGTGAAGGTTGTAAAGGTGTTTTTTCTGCAAACAGCAACCATGTAGCTGCGATGTGTGCAAATGATAACAACAATAATGTTGATGTACGCAGCAATCCTTTGCCTGTTGCTAACAGTGATGCATTTGCAAGTTATGGCAGTGGTAAAGCTGACCTTGAATCTCAAGATGAAGAAGAGTCTACTTTAAGCTTTCATGATACTTTTGCAATGAGTGAAGGTTTGATGTCTGCTTGCAAAATGAATGAAAAGGCATATGATGTTGATGAGGAACTTAGTGTTAGGTTTTCCAGTTCATCAGCAAACACTGACGGTTTAAGTGCTGCAATGAAAAATGATAAAACCATTGATGGAGAAAAGAATTTACCTGCAACTTCTGCAACCAGTGATGGTTTGGTTTGTAAATATGTCAACATCAACAGCAATGATGAATACACTAAAAGTTTACCAACTACTTCTGGAAATGTTGACCACTTAGTTGCTGTGTGTGCTCATAAAAGTAAAGGACCTGTTAAGGAGTTTAATAAATACAGAAATTATGAAGATGACCCCTTTGCTTCCGCTTCCATGAGTACTAGTGAGACTGGAGGATCTGGAAAAGACTTAACATTTCAAGATGAAGAGCAACAGACTGAACAGGATCAAGCATCTGATGATAATGATTATGGTGGAATTTACAGTTTTAAAGATTTTGACGATGATGAGGAGGATGTCGATGTCTATCCTAAGAAGCTGTACTCTGATTCTGCATTTGCAAGTGTAGTCTTCCAGATTCTGGAGAACATGATGCTGAATCTAATCCTCACCGATTTGACTCTGTGCACAGAAAATGGGCATCAATTCCGGGTTCATTCAATTGTCCTGTCGGCGGTCAGTTTTTATATTCAGACAAAGCTCAGATTGAAGCCTAGACAAGAGAGGAATACTGTATTGTGCTTGGGTCCTGAAGTTCAGACTTTAGGGTTGGCAGCGGTAGTGGAGTTTGCATACACTGGAACAATCTCCAATCTGAACACAGATAATTTTGAGTTGGTTTGGTCTGCTGCCGCTAGCCTGGAAGCCCTGGATGTTCTGCAACTCTGCCGAGAAGATAAACGGAGAGATGATGTCAAGACAAGAGGGAAGAATGATGAAAGAAAATCGATTTCAGCTGAGGAACATCTGAATGTTCGTTTACAACATATTAGACAGCTGTGGGTACAGAGACTGGGATGTGATGTGGAGCTCGAAGCAGAGGGACAAGTGTTTCATGGTAAGACATTTAGAAACAAGGCTAAGGTTTAAGTTTACTTATAATTGACCTTCCTCAATGCCAATCCCACTTCTCTTTCAAATTCTCCACTCCCGAGGTAAAGAGTAAATCAATTGTGAAAAAATGACATACTGACTTCAGACAGAAGCAGACATAAATGGTCTGCAATATGCACACAAGGAGGATATATTGAGAATGTTGGCATACTTTAAAAATGAAAACAACAACAAAAAAGATTGAATCTAAAACCTATAACCACTGAGATGGAAAGTTCTAATCATACGAATACAATTAAAATGTTACATATTGATTCTCTAACGCATGCACTATCTGCTGTAAAACAAATTAGCTTAGAACCATCAAAACAACCATCTGCTGTAAAAAAAAATGCCTAGAGTGTCATCTGCTGTTAAAAACTAGTCTACAGCACCATATCCTATTAAAAACTAGCCTACAGGACCATCGCTTGTTAAAAAAAACTAGCCTTAAGCACCATCTGCTGTCAAAAACTAAGCTCAGAATTATTTCAAGAGAGAATAGTCATCTTAGAATTGATTTCTCCAATGATTTTTGCCATGGTTCTACTGATGGGTCTTGTCGAAAAAAAAAAAAGATAGTTAATTAACAATATTTAAAAAAAATCAGTGACCAAATATAAAAAAGTTTGAAACTTTTTAAGATGGTCATTCATTCAGTTTATAAACACAGGTTGGATGGTGACAGTAAGAAAGTTTTAATTTGTCACTACCAACATAACAAAACTGTGGTAAATATGTGTTTAGGAGGGAAAAATGGTTTACAATAGTAAAAGGTTTGTGATAATTAAACTAGGGTTTAATTGCAATATAGTGAAGTAAACTTAAAGGCATGCCCCTTTAGCACATGTTGTTGACTACAAAGTTAGATTCATCTGCAAATAGTCCATTAGCACTTTTTTAGAGTATTAGCTCCAACAACAGACATTCTAATGACTATAAGAAACTTTGCAATACATGCCAATAACTAACCTTACAGTTTACAAACACTCAAAAGAGAACTAGTTGGCATGTATTTGCAATGTAGTTTATAAGAAAAAGTAAAAAAAAAAAAAACAAAAAAAAAAACGCCAAAATAAAGCCTATGCAAAAAGTGTCCTGCTGGTAGGACAGTGACTTAGGGGCTAATTTGCTAAACCACTTCTAAACTTTTGTTTATGTGCAGCTCACCGGGTGATCCTGGCTGCCAGCAGTGACTACTTCAGAGGCATGTTTACCAGCGGCATGAAGGAGAGCCGGCAGGAATTGGTGTCTCTGCTGTTGATCAGGGCTGGCAAGTTTGAGGTCCTCTTGCATTACTGCTACAGTGGGGCTCTTGCTCTTGGATGGAGCTGTGTGTTTGATCTGGCCTGTACATCACTCCAATTACAGTTTCAGACTGCCTTCTCACTATGCACTAAATTCCTGCATCAAGAAACTGATGCTCACAACTGCCTGGACGTTGCATCTTTCGCAGAGGCCTACGGGATGCCAGAATTACATGCATTCGCCAATGACTTTGTCTTAAGACACTTTAAAGACGTATCTATCACTCCAAAATTCCAAGACCTTCCTGTAGAGAAACTGAAGAAATACCTTCAAAGTGATTCTCTATGCGTTCCCTCTGAGTTGTCTGTGTTCAAAGCAGTCCTGACTTGGATTGAAGCCTTTCCCAGACAAAGAGTGAAACTTGCCAGAGAGCTGATGGGAAGCATCCAATTTCATCTCATGACCTATAAGGAGTTCAAAGAAGTGAAGTCCATATCATCCTGGCCTAGGATTAGTGCCAAACATCTCTACAAGTCTCTACTTGAGGATTTCTGCTCTGGTTCTCCAGATGTTCGGTCAAATTTCAGGACCTACATGCCGAAACACAGTCTAGTCCTTGTTGGTGGTGAAAGAATCACTGATAATCTTGACAAACGACTTCCCTGCAGGGAAATGTGGTTTAGCAATTCCTTGCAGAATCATGTGGGATTGGTGAAGAAAGTAGAGTGGAGAAAGTTGGGAACTTTACCTGATAAACCAAGATTCAATCATGGAGTTGGTGCAATGATGGGGAAGCTATATATAGTTGGAGGGCGGTATTACTATGGCAAAGACGATACCATGAAATGCACCTACACGTAAGATTCAACACAATTTATTTTCTCTGACTTTATCCAGGATTAGTTTCTCATGCCAAAACCCTTGTTCTTTTATCCAGATATGATCCGATGCAAAACACTTGGCAAAGGTTGGCTGATATGAATGAGAAAAGAGGAAGCTTTGCTCTAGTGGTCCTAAATGATCAAATATATGCAATTGGTGGAGAGAAAGACTCTGAGGTCAACATGGAGAGTGTCGAAGTCTACTGCCCCAACAAAAACTCCTGGAGGTTAGTAGAGTAAATAAATCACACTCTAAATAATGGCAAACTCTTCATCAGTTTTCCAAACCTATTCCTGGAGGCACACAGGCACTACACATTTTCACCTTTTTCTTATTCAAAAACAGCCAGGTCAAGTCATCATAACAGTAGACAAGACTCCAAAACCTACATTTAAGGGGTGAGATAAGGGAGACATCCTAAATATTAAATTTTGGTCTGCCTCCTGGAACAGGATTGGAAAACACTGCTCTACATGATACTGGATCAACAAGCATTTACATTTAATGTAAGTCATTTATCAGATGCTTTTGTCCAAAGCAACTTACAATTCCTGAGACATTCATTGATTCAGCAAGAAGGGGTAATATACCCAAGAAGTGTTAGTTATACAGTATAATGTAACTTGTTTGTGCTCAGAGAATTTGAGAAAGTGTGTGAGAAAGTGTTTCTACAGGTGGTTTGTCATACCCCAGGCAAAGAATGCTGTTTGCGAACATGACTCTTCAAAGTATTTGTTTTTAATTCTCTCCAGATTTGTCCATCCACTGGACCACGCTCTATGTTGTCATGCATCTACTATATGGAATAGCAAAATCTTTATATCAGGAGGCCTCGACAGCCAGTACCACTGTCTGTCATCTATGATCCTGTACAACCCTGAGTCCAGATCCTCTTACTTAGCTGAAATGAGAAAGGACAGAGCCCTGCACTGCATGGAAACCCTGGGTGACCGTCTGTATGTGGCTGGAGGAGTTTCAAGCAATGCACAAGGCAGTCTGGAAGATCAATTAGCCTGTGAGGTCTATGACCCTGTGGCCAACTCCTGGAGTGCGATTATGCCATTCTCAGTGCCTCATGTTGGGTCAGCATCAGCAGTCTTAGAGGGGAAGATCTACGTAATCGGAGGGTATTCCCATGAGGACTACAGTGACACCAGATCAGTGCATCGCTATGATCCTACTACAGAATGCTGGGAGAATTTGAGCCAGACACCAGGCCCAAACACATATATAGCTGCCTGTGTGCTGCCCATACCTGCTCACCTTAGAAAGTGAGAGAGGAAAATCCAGAATGCATGGCAATGCCAATGCACACAGCAATCCAAGGGTTGAGTATTAAAGGGACAGTGTACCCAAAAATTAAAAAAATCTGGCATTATTTACTCACCTTCCACTTGTTTCAAACCTCTTTGAGTTTTTTTTTTATATTTGGAAGTGTGAGTAAATTGTCAGTTTTGTGTGACCTATATCTTTAAGTGAAAGATATGGCAGACATCTTTCTGGCACATGTCAAAGCTTACATAGTGGATCTGCATTTGAGATAGACATATAGAGGCAAATGCAGTGGCACATGTGCTGCGTATAGAAATATATCCACACATTGCCATAGTAAAGCTCGAAAGAGTCAGGATAATCTCTTTAAAGGTGTCAGAATACATTGATTCAAACTGTTCTTTAATATCTACATAGTAGTTATGTGGCTTGACTAAACCTTTAATTTTACCTGCTCAAAATTAATGTTTTCTTTGAATGTATCAAACAAATCTCAAGTACAGGCACAGAAGACAACAGGAGAATTTAGAGCAAATCTAAAAAGTGAAATTCATTTATTAACTAAATTCGAGGGGATCACGTGCTTCTGATTGCTTGCGGCTGATCCCGCAATTTATGATTCACCAATCAGCTGATTCCTAAGCCACTATAAATACCCTAAGTTCCGTATAACAGCCATCTTCATTTGGAAGAATCCCCCCTTCCACCCCAACTCCTTTCCTAGATGGGTGACACAGTGGCCCAGTGGTTAGCACTGTTGCCTCACAGCAGGAACGTCACGTGTTCTAGTCCTTACCAAGCTAGCCAACGTTTTGTGTTCCCTGCGCTCATGTGGGTTTTCCCCGGTTTTCTCCCACCGTCCAAAAACATGCAACTTAGAACATGCAACTTAACATGCAACATAGACCAGCACCTAGTAAGTAGCTATCCCTTAAGAGCCATCACTATCTGTTCATTAGCTACCACAGCAGGGGAGTTCTCGAGATCTACCTAAGCTCAAACTCCCCTCTTGCCTTGCAAACGGGAGGGAGCCCCGGGCTCGAGAATCTCATGAGCTCGGGACAGCATGCCAAACAAGCTTTATTATCAATCTTCAGCTAAGTGTGATCTCTTGAAAGTAAATAATAACAAGCTTCATTTTTGAGTGCTATCAAGTTCTTAAACACTAAAGATTGGTCGTTGTGTTGATATGTATAACAGAATAGACTTTGATCTATCAGCTGCTGTTCATTTCCAACCCTAGACCATACCTGTCAACCCTCCCGTTTTTGCTGGGATTCTCCTGTATTTTACAGTTCTATCCCGCTGTCAACCTGTACAAGTATTTTCCCATATTTGTCCCGTATTTTCAGTCTTTCTCTGAAGGGTGACAATAAACATTAAAGAGCCAATCTTCCCTATACGCAAACCATACTGCCAAACCACCAGGGGCCACCCTTTGCTCTTAAATGTGAGTCTGTTCTGTGCTTTCACTTGGTTTAGGCATGAAAACACTTTACCGGGGGAATGCCTTATTATGGTGGCCATATGCCTTATTTTCCCATCCCAATGTTGACAGGTATGCCCTAGACAGATCCTTTGATAGATGTGATTGAGAAAATCTGCTCTACAGACAATCTTGTACCTAAATACAGAAGTATCACTGTAACCTGTTTCCTTGTGAGATCAGGCTGGTGTAACAGCTGAGAAAGGAGAGGAAACGTTACCTCACAGACATGCCACCAGGCTGAAGAGTCCACAGTGAGAGAGATGTAGAGATGGAGCTTTACAGCTTTTAACGAATCGCTTAATTTGTTACATTTTCTGAAGCTTCGTGTGGGATTTTATATTTGTTTTGTTGCTTGCTTTTTGAAAAGTAAATAAAGTAAAACCACATTCACACTGTGTGCATTTCATTTCAGAAGCATTTATATTTTCTTTTACAATATTACATTACAGTGCATCACAATACACCAAATGCCTTATCGCAAATCAAGATTAAATGCACATTCACATTAAAGACAGTTTGTCACCTTAGAATTATAAGGTTTTATCTGACATTTTTTTGTCAAAATTGAGTTATTCACATATTCTTAATAAATGACAACTTATTTACATTATGGGATGTTTTTTATAAGTTGTTTGCATTAAGACTTTTTATTTAAAAAGTAAAAAAGGTTTTATCTAAAAATTTAGGCTCTATAAGGATCTTTCTGTGAGCCAGTCATCATTTCGAACAAACGAGGACCAGTCAGGATCAGATTTCTTTGTCATTCCACCGGATTGCTCCATTGACAGCCAGAAAGATCAAAAAGAAACACAAAATCAGAGCCAACTAAATAATGTCGCACCACATAAAATCGAGCAGAAACTTGAAACTGAAAAGATGTGTGTAATGTAATGATTTAGAAGCATTTTTTGACATTGAATGAAATGTTAAATTTAACATTGTTGAAAAAGCAACAGGAACTATATATATATATATATATATTAAATGTGCAATTTTTGTGTATTATATATGGGTAAGTGAAACATTTTTCAGTGTTTATTAAACTCATTTGCTCTTTACCTGTTTTTTTGTTTTAAGTCTTTAAATTTGATATTAAGCCTTGAAGAGCATACACTTAATTTAATCCATGGGACATTTAATCCAGTAAATATAATTCAATAGTTCATATAAAGCATTCAAATTCAATAAGTATTACCATATTAATTAAATAAATTTAACAGCTGCACTGGATAAAATATTTAGCACTGCCTTGTACGCTTAATTTAAACAAGAAAAAAAAATCATCCTAAAACCATAAATAAATGTTGCAGTAAGCAAAACATTTACTTTCTCAAGCATCAACATATTGTTACACCAATTTATATATTTTTTTGTGATTGGATTTCTTGATAAGTAATGTTTCAATCAATGATTTGCCCAACCCAGGCTCATTCTGAAAACATAGTCCCGTGGACGTTTCTGGAGACTGCGAAATACGTCCGGGGAGGTATGTTTTTTTGCAGCTTTTGTTTTTGCAAATTTACGAGAGACCACTGTGTGCTTTTTTTCATATTTCAATTTCTCTCGCAAGCGTCGTTCGCACCCACCATTCTCGCGTAAACCCACCAGAGGCCGCTGTCGACCGACTGTCTGTCTGCCTGGCTGAACGGATGATCAATCGGCTGACCCACCCTCCTCCTTCCCTAAACCCAACCAAAAATGTATCGATTGACCCCCCCACCTGCTCACTTCCCTAAACTCAAAGCCGTCCAGAAAAAGAAAAGCCCTCGTCTGATTTTTATTTTTTTTACCACGCTTTTGGATTCAGTCACCTGTTTATTTTATTTTTTGGATTCTGTTTTTGTCTCACCCGATTTCTGGAACCGCTCTTCCCTGGACTCGAACCCCGTCGTCGTGGTGGTCATCTCTGAAGTCAGCCGACATACAAGACGAGCTAGCGGAACAAACTGGTTGAGGCAAAAAAAAGGCTTCCACACTGAGGTAAGCGGTCAGCTGGGGACCGCGAAAAGGAACGGCACCACACCACCCCGTAGCGTTCGTTTAAAAAACGAAACGCGGCCATACGTACCACTAGCTACTTAATTCACGGCCTCCAGAAACGTCCACAGGACTACATTTTCAGAATGAGCCAGTGCTGGATTTGCCAGATAGAACCTTCTAATTCCAAGCGGGAAAAAACTTTTTATAATTGGAAATAATTATGCAGTTCTATCTGCATTTGCCCTGTTTGTTTTACCCATAACTTGCAAATTTAGGAGAACTTTAATAATTGACATTAAGGGTGCTTTCACACCTGTCTTAATTAGTTCGATTGAATTACTAGAGTTCGTTTTCCCTTTTGGTATGGTTCGTTTGGGCAGGTGTGAATGTAGCAATCGTACTCGAGTGCGCACCAAAAGTGGACCAAAAAAGCACACCGAGACCTCCTTGAAGAGAAGAACCCTGGAGCGGATGTTTTGTGGTGAGAACATGATCCGAACTAAAACAGACCCAACCACAAAAAGTACTGCGCCAATGCGCTGTGCGTTATGGAATGTGGAGGAAAAGTATTACAGCGCTTTACCAACAGAGAGAGAGAAAGGGGGAAAACATTACCTGATGGATCGTTGGAAATATTTCCGGAAGATGACCATGTTGCAGTTTAGCTAAACAAATTCACGCCTCCTCCTGAAGTGACGTACGATGCACCTTCGCCGTTTGCAATGCCTTAACATTGTTTTCCAACCACAGCCGCGCTTCATTGTCGAAATGTATAGTTTGTCTAAAGTGATGTATACAAACTATATAGTATACTATGAGCAGGGATACAATCAGCCAGCGCAGTCGTCCCTCCATAGTGAAAAGCAACATTTTGTGTCTGCCGGTTTGTTTACTTGCAGGAGTTCCATTGGCATTTTCCCACACGTGAATTCTGACCAATCGAAAAGTAGTTTAGGAAAGATGTTCAACAACATCTGGCCAATGAGTGATGTGGACTTTGTCACATGAATGCATTTTGGTTCTTTTCAACTGGTTCGGACCAAAGCAATCGGTGTGGTGTGAAAGCGGACCAAAGGTGGCAGAAAATGCTACAATGTATCATTTATTACCCTTGGCTCAGACCAAATAAAGTGAACTACAGATGTGAAAGCACCCTCAGAGTACATTTAGGGTCTCTCCCATATTAATGTATGAAAGAGACCTGTTACACACATATTGTTTACTATATGGAATGCAAAAACTTTGAAGCTCAAAATCTCAAAATCATTCAGAACGCAGATAGAACCTTATACTTCCAAGGTGACGATTTGGGGTTAAATTTACTTCAAGCTATAATCAACAGGTTTTTCAAGAGTTCACACTTAGCTGATGATTGATTATAAAGCTTGTTTGGCATGCTGCCCCGGGAGAGAGCCTTGAGCTCATAAGATCCTCGAGCCCGAGGCTCCCTCCTGGCGAGAGGGGAGTTTGAGCTCAGGTGGATCTCGAGAACTCCCCTGCTGTAGTAGCTAATGAACAGACAGTGATTGCTTATAAGATATAACTTCTTACTAGGAGCATGTCTATGCTCCCAATTTAGATTAGTCAATTAACTTAAGTTGCATGTTTTTGGACGGTGGGAGGAAACCGGGGAACCCAGGGGAAACCCATGTGAGCACGGGGAGAACGTGTACACTCCACACAGAAACCTTGGCTGGCTTGGTAAGGACTAAAACCAGTGACGTTCTTGCTGTGAGGCAACAGTGCTAACCACTCGGCCACCGTGCCACCCATCTAGGAAAGGAGGAAGAGTAGGGGTGGAAGGGGGATTCTTCAAAACAAAGATGGCTGTGATATGGAACCTAGGGTATTTATAGTGTCTTAGGAATCGTCTGATTGGTGAATCATAAATTGAATAATGTGGGGCCGGCTGCAAGCAATCATAAGCATGTGATCCTCTCGAAATTAGTTTATAAATAAACTTCACTTAAAATACAATATTAATGTAAGCGCTTTGACAATCCTACAAACTTCAAAACATTTTTTTTGCCAGTTATTAACAGTGTGTCTCAGATACTGTCAGCCAAGATTAGTTTATTTATAGGTATTTGGATGGTATTTTGCGCATGCGTGAATTCACATAATGAAAAAGTTTTGTTAGCATGTAGTGTTTAGAGCTACATAGAGACAAATATGTTTTGTCTGTATGCTACATCAAAATAGCAGTCTTTTCATAACTTAAACTTCAAGGCAAGTCATCTTTATTTTTATAGCACTATTTACAATGTCAGTTTTGTCAAACAAGCTTAAACTGTTTAATAATTATTTTATTTTTTACTATTTCTTTATCAGCAGTTTTAGACGACACTAAATCATGTGCTAACTAGTAAAATCAGGATGCCTTCCTGGTTTTACTAGTTAGCTCATTATGTAGCATTGCATTGCATTGTATATTTGGCATGGAAATTATGTGAATAAAATGCTACTGTCTTTTTAAATCATGATTTATCGTCGCCTAAAACTCCTGATAGTTAGGCTACTGTATCTAAAAATAACATAGAACTGTAGAAGTCCATCTATTAGCCCAATGACGAAACTAACAGTATGGACGAAGGTTAAATGCATGTAAGCCTTTTCTAGTGCTTCTGAAAATAATTCTGTTATTAGACTTTATTTATGTTCGTTTTTCAATTTAATCTGACTCCAATTTTAAGCGACCGTCTAACTTAGACTGTATTTCTAATTGTAAGAACGAATCACAATAATCATACATGACTCAATTTAGAGTTTTGATCTATATCTGTTCCCATACTCTTCAGTTATACGTTCATTAGGGACCAAACGCAGCTTAGAGTTCCACACCCCGGGATTGCGTTTCTTCTCACGGACATTATCTCGACACTCTGAAGTTAGTCAGAGGGTGTAGGCAGGGCTTAATCTGTGCCCTGAACCTCTGAAATCTGATCCGGGACCTCATTTTACCAATCCCCCTCCTCAAGTGCCTTCCTACACCGTTCACTTCACTTTCTTCTGCGACTTCCCAACTTTTGTTTCTTTCGTCCGCGACACGCCCAACGCACTCTTCACTTTCGTCCACGACACCCCTCCACCATCGGCCATCCCAACTACCATCCCCCATCTCCACTTTGTGCGTGACACCTCTTCATCCTGGGGTAACATGACGGATCCATTACCCAGATCTGTTCCAGGACCTCGCAATTCACAAATTAAGCACTGGGTGTAGGGTTAACTAATACTCAAATAGTCTGGTTGCCTCCTGCTCACTCATACTAAAAGAGTAGTTAATCTAGTCATTTCTATACAACTTGCTAATATCAGTGATTAAATGATTAAAGATCTTCATGCTGTCATGCCAAACTGCTCCATACAGTCGAATGCATCTTGACAATCTAAAAAAAAATCATGTCACATCATAAAGGTAGTGCAGACTCCACTTAATCTACTGGATATAAAAGACTTCAGGAGAATTCAGAATGAATCAAAACTTTATATTTCAGATGAAAGATCACGCCAATTACATAATCAAAGAATAACAAGCCAATTTAGAAATGTACAACATCATTTACTCAAAGATAAATCCAAGAGTTGCAGCATATAAGTCTCTGCTCATACACTGCAACAGAGCATCCTGGCTACAAGATCCCAATAACCTATCTTGCACCTTTCCCTTAATTACTCAACTCAGAACAAACAGTCATAAATTCAAGTTTGATAAAAGCTTCACAACCCTTTCCTGGTAGTAAGTTTGAGGTGTAAACATTTGCTCTGGGTGGAGCATCTGGCAAAGATTTTATCAAAGCTGAAAACCAGATCAACATATACAAAATAAATATTAGAGTGAAATTAAGGGCATACTCACACTATGTACAGTTGCCTTGAACCGGTGTAGCAGTTGATTCTGTTCCCTTCTGGAATTCCAGTTCCCCCGCTATGAAGTGTGTCCGCTAACGGCGTGTGTCGACACACCCAAACACAAGTGGATGTACGGAAAGCAAAATGGTTCTAAAAGTTCGTATTTTTTCCGAACTTGAAAATAAAAAGGGCTATCATAACTGTAGGCCTAGGCGCAATTTTAAACTAGGGTGCATAAACTCAGACATTAGGAAAAAAGAAACAAGAACCACAGAAAATACGTAATGCCAGTGTAAGATTAATTTTATTATGCTACTTTTACTTTGCAAGACATGAAAGTGTTGCCAACACTGTTGTCTCTTTTCGCTTTCCGTACATCCAGTTGTGTTTGGGTGTGTCTGCATACGCTTTTAGCGGACGCGCTTCATAAAGGGGGAACTGGAATTCCAGAAGGGAACAGAATCAACTGCTACACCGGGCCAAAGCACGCTTGTCCCTCCCTCCCGTCTCCCCCGACGGCCCGCACTCACATTACAGAGATTTTATCAAAGCCGAAACCCAGATCAACATATACAAGTGAAATTGTGAAATATTACAGAGAAATTGAGATCACTTTACCAATCACACAGAGACATTTAAAATGACACCAAACATGAATAACTAAGTTAAGCTATGCTAGGTTACACATTACAAAACTACATAAAAGAGAAAAAACTATTTTACCGTTTTGTTGCTGATCAAAGTCGCTCAATGCCATCTAAATTGTCTTTGGAGGCTGAATTTAGCATAAGGGAAAATCTATTTAAGTTGTAGTGATCTTTTTCTCGTGAGTTTTGATGGCGGTTGGCAACCAGATTTTTGAAGCATTACCGCCACCAACTAGACTGGAGTGTGGACTAGGAGTTAACAAACCCATATAATACTTATAGTGAAACAAACAAACATTCACTAATTTTCCTTCGGTTTTGTCCTTTTATTAATCAGGGGTCGCCACAGTGGAATAAACCGCCAACTTATCCAGCATATGTCTGCCAACTTATTCCTACTGACACCTATATGTGCTGGTACCCATATAAAATAAATTATGACTTCTGATTTTTGAGATTATGTCCTGCAGTGGCTCCAATATAATTTTTTTTTATAGTAATGCCTCATTCACACTAGCAGTGACTTTGTAGCAGCCTGTCAATCTAGAGTGCGTTTCCCAAACAACGGCGTAACTCGCGGTTGAACTATCATAGTACATTGGTTTGTGAAAAGAACGATGTAGTGACGAGTGTTTCCCAAAACCCATAGTTGCTTTGTCAGAGATCCATCATTTGAGCCACGTTAGATATAGCGTAAAACATCCATGTTGACGCTCTAAATACTTCTTTAGAGAAAAAACTCATAATTTTTTTGTAAATTATATTGTTATACACGCACAAACATAAAAAAAATCCAATATTAGTTTTGGTAAAAACATGCACTCGTTTTTTTTTTTATTTATTTTTTTATTATTAACTGAAATATATGTAAATGGAACATATAGGGCCTATGTTTTCTTTACAAGTATTAATGCAAATATTTCATATTCTATTATAAAACATGAAGTAGCTAACATGTATTTTAATTTCATATATAAATCGTTAATGGTTGTAATTTACAGTAGGTTATTTAATAAGAAATGGAAAAAATCCTACTCAATAATAATAATATTAATTCATTAATTCATTCATATTCAGCTTAGTTCCTTTATTAAACCAGGGTCGCCACAGCGAAACAAACCGGCAACTTATCCAGCATATGTTTTACGCAGCGGATGCCCTTCCGGCTGCAACCCATCTCTGGGAAACATCCATACACACTCATTCACACACATACACTATGGACAATTTAGCCTAACCATTAACGTATATTCTATATATTTTGTTTTCACAGGCTTTTGTTTTCATATTCCGCTTTTGAATAATGTTTTAATAATTAATAAAATAAATAAAATGAATAATAATTAATTAATTTGAATAAATAAGTTATAGTTTTTGTCATTAACCACTGCTGCGTTCAAAATGGCATTTAATGTTTTCAAAGTGTACTGCGAAGGGAACGCAATTGTCAATATGAAGATCGCTAAAACTACTGTCATGCTGCGTTCACACCAGACGTGGAAGAAGCATCAAGCGTGAGGGATTTACATGTTAAGTCAATGCAAACGCGTGAATAGACATCCTGTGCCGCGATTTGCGCGAATGGTGTGGCATGAATAAAGTGAATTGCGCGAATGGAGCGACACGAATTGTGTGTTTTGCGCGTTTGACGAGCTTAACGTGCAAATCGCTCGACTTCAAAAATCTAAACTTCAGCGGACATTCAGGAGCTTGCTCTTGTGAGGGCGTGATTATGACGTAGTGCCTGTTGTTGGTTCACGTGTCTATTTACGCACCAATATTGTGATTTATCCGCGCGTTCCACGTCTGGTGTAAACACAGCATAATATTTTGAAAGCTAACTACACCTAAGAGAGATTACCTTAATGTTTGTATTTAAATGATTCCTAGTCAAAATGTCAGAACATTTGAAAGGAATAGGGCATAGGGAGATAACTGGGAATATTAGTTGCAAGCGTACAAGTTTGCAAATGTTCATTGGACTGATGTATTGAGAAATGCCAAATAAACAAACTATGTTTGTAACAACGGAGCTTGCAAACTTAGTTAGCTAACGATGGTTTTGTTGAATTCTCAACTTTGTTGCATCGCCCAACATGCCCACCTGGTCACCAACAGTCACTGTTGCTCGTGTAGATGGAGGTTGCTTGAATTCGCTCACTCTCGGTCGCTTGTCACTGTAAGTCAGTGGTACTCAACCCTGTTCCTGGAGATCTACCTTCCTGCAAAGTTCAGCTCCAACCCTGATCAAACACACCCAAACTAATTAATTAGGACCTGAAGAACACTTCATAAGTACAGGCAGGTGTGTTTGATATGGGTTGCAACTGAAATTTGCAGAAAGGTAGATCTCCAGGAACAGGGTTGGTCACCCCTGCTGTAAGTCGTTCGTAGTGTGAATGAGGCTTAACAAGTGGTGAGCTTGAATCAGATGCTGGTTTCTTAACTTCAACCCACTTTAGAGCTATGTAGTGATCTTCTGAGAGTGGGTGTGGCTATAGCACTGTCAGTGGACACGCCCCCAACATTTGAAAGGAGACTATACAAATTTTGCAAAATTTATTTACTAGGTGGCTTTTTATCACTCAAATTAATCTGGATGGTTATTAAAACTGTTTTTTTCTGTGGTTTGGCAACTCAGAATGCGCATTTAATATCGACTTCAACAGTTGGTTTTGATATTTTAGCACTTGATAGTAATTCACAGATCAGTTTCCAGTGGGTAAAGCAGGTATCCTGTGAAAGTGGAGTAGTTGTACCGTCGATCCACAAAGATCCAGGATCTGATCCACAGGTTCATGTGAACCTGCTCTCCGACATTCAGCTCCATCACTGCTCCGTTAGACACTTGGTCGTTGCGATCGCCAGAGTTATACTCGTATGAAGACACAAATCTGTTGGTGCCCTTAAAGATGCTCAGACCCATATCGTTAGTAGAAAATGCAGAGCCGGAGTACCTGAAGTAATATACACCTTTAATTGGTGCGGTGAAAACTCCTGCAACACACATGTACACATATTAAAACACGCTGAGCAAAAACACTACTGTAAACACTGTAAAATCAATTATTACATCATGATGCGTCATGTGGGTTTTAAAAAATGTCTTATTTGCAGTTTGTACACACTTACATCCGTGCTTCATTGTCATCTGTCTGCAATCAAAAATTCAACCCAGGCTCATTGCGGATACATACCCAGGTCTACATTTTCTGTGGATAGGTAATACGCGTAGGAGAATACGTAACTGGAGGTACGTCTGCTTGCAGTTTTTGTTTTTGCAAATCCACCAGAGACCTCTGTCTAAACTTTTTGATGATCTCAAATTTCTCTCGCGTGTCCCCTTGTGAAAATCCACCAGAGGGCGCAATATACACGTCAGCCAACCAGGCCAGCTTGCTGTCGACTGACTTACTGACCGGCTGACCCACCCACCCCCTTCCCTAAACCCAACTGATAGTGTTTTCACAAGCAATCTAAAAAAAAAAAAGGAGTCTACACAGAGGCAAGCGGTCGGTGGTAGAGCTAAAAGGAACAGAAGCCGTCGTTGGCATCATACCGCCCCATAGCATTCATTTCAAAAGACAAAATGCAACCAGACATACATCTGGCAACATAATTTGTGGTCTCCAGAAATGTATACTGGAATACGTATCCATAATGAGCCCATGTTGAAAAAAGTGCATAATATTGAAATATTCCAGGTGTCCACAGGGTCTTAAAAAGTATTAAAAGGTAATAAATCAATTCAAAGAAATTTAGGGCCCTCTGAAAATATAAACTAAGGGCCCGATACCAGTTCTACCACTTAGCCCTTTCCCTGTCCCAATTCTCTTTAGCTTGAAGGCGTAGGGCTAAGGGGAAGGGCTAGATACCCCTTCGAACGAAGATTATTCAGGACCACACTCGAAACCACGGGGTAAAAAAATTCCCAGAATCCTGAAGTCAGGAGATCCACAAATTTGTATTTTTTGTCATTATTACAAATTTTTACAACAAACAAACACATTTTATTATAATCATAACCACGTTCATATTTTACCGTCATGCTTTTATAAAAAACGCCAAAATAAAAAACGCTAAATTTGGTGATCTATAATCCATAATCATAACTCCTGTACAGCAGTCCCACAACATTCTGACACTCGATGACACTCGAACACCCTGTCAGAAAAGTTTAGTGGCTGAGAATGAGATTTTTACAGTGTCTGCAATAATGTATGTTGTTCTTAGATGAATATGGCCACAGTGTAAATGTGCAGTATAGTTACGATCTTAATGCCACATTATATCATCATGATAACATAATATATGCCTTCAGTAATTTCCTGAAGATAAATACCAAAAAACAACACAACTGGAATAACTACGGCAGTCGCCATATAATAGAAATAGAAATCCTATTTCTATTTTTGTACCCCTTCCCCTTGGCCCTTGAAACAGAGTGTGAAGGGGAAGGGCTTCAAAATTACCCCTAAGAAATGGGACAGCACTTCAACACCTGCACACGTCATCACATGTCATCACAATCTCTTGCTTCAAATGAGATCAGACGATGGCGACTGCTGTAGTTATTCCAGATGTGTTATTTTTTTATATTTATCTTTCAGGAAATCACTGAAGGCATATATTATGTTATCATAACGATATATAGTGTCAAAATGTTGTGGGACTGCTGTACAGGAGTTATGATTAGCCATTATAGATTGCCAAATTTGGCGTTTTTATTTCAGCGTTTTTTTTTTTTTTTTTAACAAGAAGGTAAAACATGAACGTGGTTATGAATATAATAAAACATGTGCTTGTTTGTTGTAAAAATTCCTAATAATGACAAAAAAGTACTAATTTGTGGATCTCCTTACTTCCAGGTGCAGCTATCCTGTCGTTGTGGCAGGTGTATTCTGGGAAAATTTCTTACCCCTTGGTCTCGAGTGTGGTCCTAAAAAATCACAGTTCGAATGGGTTTCTACCCCTTGCCTTTAGCCCTACGCCTTCACGCTAAAGAGAATTGGGACACCACTACCGCTTCAAGTGAATGTGCAAAACGTAGGGTTAAGGGAAAGGGCTAAGGAATAGAATTGGGATTGGGCCGAAATACAGTATGTAAGCTGAGCAGTATGTCCGAATTTACAGTATTTGAAAAACTGTAGGCAAAGTATCCAGGTGAGCTAGTTTTAAAGTGTACAAAAGAAAGAAAAGTCATTTCATAAAAGCAGGGAAGGTTTATGGTATTTGATTACAGTTTATGAAAGCTAATGTTTTACAAAATAATGAAGAGCACAGTTACATGATTTATATTTAAAATCAAGAACTTTAAGGACAACACAAACTCTTACGCAATACACAAATACACTTAACTGACAATGTATTATACACAAATACATCCCCTCTTTGAGAAGTAAACAAAGTATTGTAGGTTACTGTATATATACGGCTGAAGTCAAATATTTTCCAAATGATGTTGAACAGATTCAGGAATTTTCCATAGTATTTCTTATAATATTTTTTCTTCTGGAGAAAGTTTTATTTCGGCTAGAAACAAAAAAAACAAAGTTTTTTCATAAAAAGCAATATTATTAGCCCCCTTAAGCAATATTTGTGTTGGATTGTTTCTAGAACAAACCACTGTTATACAATGACTTGCCTAATTATTCTAACTTTACCCTAATTAACCTAGTTAAGCCTTTAAATGTCACTTTAAAGTTGAATACTAGTGTCTTGAAGACAGTGGCGGAGCCAGAGGGGTGTCCGGGGTGGCACTGGACACCCCTGACATCCGACTGGCCACCCCGGGTGCCACCCCAAAATTGTATTTGCTACTGGCAGTTCCTGATGCTGATTGACTTATTTGTCTAAAGAAGTTTTTGAATTTTGCCGGCAACGCTCGCTCAAGCTATTTTCAAATCAATGACGAGCCGAAGACAAGAGCATGGTTTCAAGTAAGACAAATAATAATAATACATAACATAATATTTAAAATACGCTTTATAGTTTATTACAATGTTTGTTTGCTGAGGAACGTTTAGCCGCGGTGTAAGTTAACGAGGCACCGACGACATCAGTTAACTTAATGAGAGATGTGGGAATAAAGCAGCGTTTCCATCAGGTTTCCATCCAACAAGTCAAAGAGAACAAAATCGTCACTTCCTGATTAACTGGCGCCAAATATCTACAGTAAAATGGAATTTGCTGCGATAACAGAAGTTGCGTCAACCTCCCTTATGTAATAAATAATTTGCGCCTCAGAAGACAATCCTGACACGCAGTAAACGTGCGGTGGCGTTTGAAGGCGTGAAATATGCGGAGCATAGACACTCTTGAGGTAATTAATAATATAATAACAGTAATACTAAAATGGTTAAGGCGTTTTACAATGACCAAAACAACATTTCAGATGTTTTACAATGTGCTCAGCCTGCTGATTTGTCTATTCACACACATTTTTATCATCACATGATCTCTCATAACAAAATTACATGACTTTTTTAATTCCATTGTAGTTTATGCACATATTTTCTTATAGAATAAAAAAAGCTTTATTCTACTCATGTTTTTTATTCGCATGTTCAAGTTTTATATGCATCTTGGCGTTTCCTTCAACTGTTTTTTATGCGCATATGCAAACTAGGTCAGACTTTAGGTCCATCAGCAGGTCAGAGCATCTACTAGGCAATCACGTTTCAACCAAGCTGAGCTTCAGGAATGTTTCACCAAAGAAATCAAATCCTGTCATTACTTATTAACTCATAACAAAGTGAGTAGATGATGAGAAAATTATTATATTTTTGTATTTTGAATTATATGTTGGTAATTAATTAGATTTGGGTTTTTTAAAAAACACTTTCAGTGTGTTTGTGTGTGCATTTGTATTTTAGTACAGTGTGTGTGTATGGACCCCCTGAAATAGCAGTGGCCACCCCCTGGCCACCCCATGTAAAAAATTATAGCTCCGCCACTGCTTGAAGAATATCTAGTCAAATATTATGTGCTGTTATCATGACAAAGAGAAAATAAATCAGTTAAATGAGTTAAAACTATCATGTTTAGAAATGTGTTGAAGAAAATCTTATATATACGATATACAGTCTTCAACTATCTATGTATATATCTGTAATGTCGCAATAATGTGCACCTTTTGTATAATTTGTAACCATAACTACAGTGTAAAATGCTACACAAATAAACCTAAATGAAATCTGAATAAACACAAACCTGTGGCAGGGTTGTACGCATCTCCAACATTGGTTAAGACTTTATCGAAGATGAGTTTGGTCTCTGTGGTGTACGGCCCTCTGCTTGCACTCTCTGTCTCTGACATAGAGGCAGTAAACGCCACTTTAGGACTCTCTGTGGAGGAATAGTGGTTAGTTTAATTTGTGCAATCCCAAAAACGTAGCTTAAAATGTTGGTAACACTTTATTTCGATGGTCCATTTGAGTATTAGTAGACTGTCTGCTTAATATCTGTTGCTCCTTCAACAGACATTTAACTGACTATAAGAAGTACATGTCAACTTACACTAACCCTAACCCAGTCTACTTATAATCTATTGACAATTAGTCGGCATGTAGATGCAATGTAACTTAAATTCAACAAACGGACCATCAAAATCAAGTGTGACAATTTTTTCTTCTTCTTGAGGAACAGTAAAATGCAAGGTGATTTTAATAAGTATTGCTGTGTAAATAATGTATGTAAAGGTGAATCAAACAAGGGAACTTACCTTTAATCTGTTTCCGCAGGTCCTGAACCAAGCTTTTCTGTTCTTGTAGTTCATTTTTAGCAGTGTTTAGATTCGTTGTTAGCTCCGCAATTGAAGCTTTAAGCTCCTTTAGCTCAGAGTAGATATTCACCACAGGAGTCATAATATCATCATCATCATGTGCCGCACAGAAACTCAACACTGAAATCAAGAAGATCTGAAATAAAGCCATGATGATCGTTTCTCCAGCACTGAACAGAAGAGCGAAGGCTGTGCTTTGTATATACAGTCACTGTTGGTTAATGATAAATAATGTGGAGTATTTGGATAAGGAGGTCACAAGATTCACTGCTTGCATTGTGGGAAAAACACACAAACACAAGTACTCATGCTCAATTAATCAATGCCAAACTTTCTAGAATTGCACAAGGGAATGTCCCAATCATATAAAAAGACATTATTATTTTGCTTGATTGTGGTTTCAAAATGTACATTTCAATTAATGTATCTTTAGACAAATTTATTTTAAATATAAAATGAAAAATTCTTCAAGTTTCTTATTTCATCTCAACTATATTTCACTGGTTGAAACTTTAAAAACAACACAAGGCTATGTTTGAACAGCCATCAATAGAGAAATATCATAACATTATATCATATCTTATAATAAAAAATCCAATCTCAATTCTATTTTTGTACCCCTACCCCTTCATCTTCCTCTTCCCCTTGGCCTTTACAACCGAGGGTTAAGGGGAAGGGCTTCAAAACTTACCCCTAAGAATTGGGACAGCACTTCAACACCTGCACACGTCATCATACGTCATCGCGATCTCTTGCTTCATATGAGATCAGACGATGGCGACTGCTGTAGTTATTCCAGTTGTGTTATTTTTTGGTGTTTATCTTCAGGAAATCACTGAAGGCATATATTATGTTATCATAACAATCTAATGTGGCAAAAAGATCGTCACTGTACTGTGTATTTACACAGTGGCCGAATTCATCCATGTAAACTGTTGAAAACATCATTAACATTATAGCAGACACTGTAAAAAGCTCATTCTCAGCCACTAGACTTTTCTGACAGGGTGTTCGAGTGTCATCGAGTGTCAGAATGTTGTGGGACTGCTGTACGGGAGTTATGATTATGGATTATAGATCGCCAAATTTAGCGGGTTTTTTTTTTTTAAAGCATGACGGTAAAACATGAACGCGGTTATGAATATATTAGAACGCGTTTGTTTGTCGTAAAAAATTGTAATAATGACAAAAATACAAATTTGTGGATCTCCTTACTTGTGGGTTCAGCAATACTGCCGTTGTGGCTGGTGTATTCTGGGAAATTTCTTACCCCTTGGTTTCAAGTGTGCTCCTGAAAAATCTTTGTTCAAAGGGTTGTATACTCCTTGCCCTTAGTCCTACGCCTTCAAGCTAAAGAGAATTGGGACACCACTACCCCTTGACGTAAATGCGCAAAACGAGGGGTAGGGGTAAGAGGAAGGGCTAAGGGGTAGAATTGGGATTGAGCCAAAATCTTCTGCATCTGATCAAATTGAACGTTTACCATGGACAATATGACTCTAATTGCAATACTTCATACTGACTATAGCAAACACACACCCTGGTGACCTGACACAGGAGCGAAGGCCAAGTTGTTTTTACAGCTTTTTTATTTTTTCGATGTACAAAACTGTTCTTGGAGCTTCGTATGAATACAGCTGAACCTCAGGAGTCACATAAAATTAACTGTTTTGACAATATTTTTGGTTCTTTTTCTGGACTTATGTTAGCGTATCTGAACCGTTACTCTCTATGGAGGATGAGGGAGCTCACAGAATTCATCTAAGGCTGCTTTCAAACCTGTAGATCGATTGTTTTATTCTGAAACAAAGAGTTAAGTTGCTAGTGTTTGTTCTTCTTTTTTTTTTCTTGTTCTTGGTGTGGTTCGCTTTCACACAGCAAAGCTTCTAAACGGACCAAAATGAATAAAACAAGTCACGTGCAAGAAAAGTCTCCACACATTGGTCAGATTTTGGTTTATTTTCCGAGACTCCGCTCAGCTGTCATGGGTCATTATTTTAATTTATGATGATGAGAAATGAGACGGGCGACGCAGGGGCGCAGTAGGAAAGTGCTGTCGCCTCACAGCAAGAAGGTCACTGGTTCGAGCCTCGGCTGGGTCAGTTGGCGTTTCTGTGTGGAGTTTGCATGTTCTCCCTGCGTTCGTGTGGGTTTCCTCCAGGTGCTCCTGTTTCCCCACAGTCCAAAGACATGCGGTACAGGTGAATTGGGTAGGCTAAATTGTCCATAGTTTGTGAGTGTGAATGAGTGTGTGTGGATGTTTCCCAGAGATAGGTTGCGGCTGGAAGGGCATCCGCTGCGTAAAACGTGCTGGATAAGTTGGCGGTTCATTCCGCTGTGTCGACCCCAGATTAATAAAGGGACTAAGCCAGGGATGGGCAAACTCGGAAACCTTGCATTCTAATTGTTCTCTTGTTTAATGGTGGGCAAAGCGAGGCTTCATGAAACACTGAAACAGTCGAAGCTTCGAAACGTTTTGAAACCCCACTCTACTGTGACACCTAGTGGTCATTTATTATGTATTGCACTGGAACAGCTTCAGCAAAAAACTGTTGAGCAAACTGAGGTATTAAACCCCACTTTGTAGGGTTGAACCTTCAAGTGGTTTAGTGAAGCGGTAGGGTTTCTGACTACCATGCGGGGATAGTGGGTTTAAATCAATGCTAATATTGCTCTTTTGAAATGCTTTAATATCAGTTTGAGTTGCTCTGTTCTTGTATCGTTTTGTTTCAACATTGGTCTGACATCTGAATAAACACTTTGTGAATAAATATGTCTTGTTTTGGTCATTAAACAGGGCTGTTGCTAGATCAGACATGGTTGTGGCCAGAAGTTAACAATAATTATTTATATTATTCATTAAATTTCCCATTTATTGTATTTTATTAATGTCTACCCAAAACCTAAACCCAACCATCAGAGTACTGTAAACATATTAATTATTGTTTTACAGTGTTATAAAAATGATGCTAAATTGATTATGTATCCGCAGCTGTATCCTATCTAGACTACACCATAAAACAGTAACATTATTAAAATACATAAAATCATGATTTCAGAGTATTTGGGATTCAAACCCAAAAGTCATTTTAAGCACAGTAACAACGTGCACAAGCACGGTCCATTAGGCCATATGTGACAGAGGTTTTTTCTGACCCTGTCAGTCAAAAGCAGATTTGCCAGGTCTCGAAGGTCTTCTAAACTGATCGATGCTTTGAATCGCTTTAGTCACGTGACCAGGTGTTTCGAAACACTTAAGTCACATGACCTGGGTATTTCTGATCATGCTTCGGTGCAGTGTTTTGAAATATTTGAACTTCAGGATCACCCGGACTGTTCATCGACCTTGTCTCGTCTCGCCGCCTGCCCAGATCTTTGCCTGCTATTTGGATTTGCTTCTCTGCTGCCAGCCCCGATCTTTGCCAGTACACTGATGCTGAACACTCACTGCCTGTCTTCAATCCTGTTTCCAATCTTTTGCCAATACTCTGTTGTTTATCAGTTGTTTAATAAACGTACTGCATATGGATCCCTCTCTGTCAGACCAATCATTACAATTTCTACCCCTATGAAAATAATAAATATAAACAACCCTGTTATAAGAGAAATATTTGTTGTGCTCATCGTAGTTTAACTCAGGCTACAGTGTACGCAAGATAGTTTATTTCTGCAGTCCAACATGTATTGCTTTTATTAAATTATAACAGCTTACATCACACAGTTTTTAAATCGTATTTAATTACGTGTTTTATAATGTAAGTGCTTATATTTATTTAGCGAGCCTTTGTTATAGTGCAGATATGGGCGATCACCCTGAGCCCCCTTCCTGACCTTTATTTTACCTTCTCCACTAGAGCAGCTCACTCACATTCCACACAAAAAGTCCAAGTTTTTTTAATATGCCGTATTTTATTAAAATCACTTCTATTCATGTTTGGTGTAATTTTAAATGTCTCAGTGTGTTTGGTAAAGTGGTCTCAATATATATATATGTAAACGCAGAGATGTATAGTAACAAAGTAGAACTACTTCACTACTGTACTTAAGTACTAAATGGTTGTATCTGTACTCTACTGGAGTATTTTTTTTTCTCCTACTTCTACTTTTACTTCAGGACATATTTTCGATGAGCTTAATACTTTTACTCCAGTAGATTTTTTATGTGTTGCATAGTTACTCGTTACAATTATAAAAATGTTACGAATCAATCATTCATTGATCAGACGATCAAAGAAGACAGTGCTGCCTGCCTGCATTGAGAGCACTTTAGTTTGTTTTAGACATGGAAAACCCAGAAATTCCACCTTCAACTCCTTCACTTTCAACTGTTCGTGGCGATGAGGATAAAGACCACCCATGACCCTATTTAGAACCAATGTTTGCATTTGTCTGAGTGAAAGACAGTTCATATAGAATGAAGTGCATACTCTACCGTTGCATTTGAAGAAACATGTCAAGGCTGTCACGCTGAATGGTGTTTTTGACCCATCATATTTATTTATATATATATATATATATATATA
>CAIGQZ010032222.1:10974732-10987183 GCA_903798205.1 Danio tinwini | reverse complement strand
TATTATAAATCATAAACCATGGTTCTTTTTGTTCTGCTTAATCCTGTGCCCCAAAAAAGATATTTCAAATAAACAAAATGTCGCGATCACCAGCAATCTGAACTCTAGAGATCGCTGGTACACACACACACACATTCACAAGGACTACAAATCTGCTGGTAAATGGACTACATATTCAGTCATGTCACACACACACCTGATGCAAGTCACCACTGATTGGTAACCCACAGCTGAAGTCACTCAAGGACTGATTCATTGCACTACATAAGGAGCACAAACACTTAACACTATTGCTGAGTCTTGTTGTCTGTTTTCAGTGACACCACAACGTGGTCTCCTTTGTCTAGTTTGCCTGGTTTGGATCTTTGCCATGTCTGTCTGTTCATCCTGTCTGCCTTTGACCATTTGCCTGCAATTTGACTAAGACTCTGGATTGCCCTTATATATCTGTTTGCTCCTGTGTTGATCATTGCTTGCCTGACCATCCTGCTAATAAACCTGCATGTGGATCCGCACCCCTGTTGTCAGTGTCACATCCATCCTGGTGACACAAAACAATATCTCTTTTGACTGCTTTAAAAAAAAAATAACTACATAACGCAATACTTGTACTTTTACTTTCAGTAATTGAGGAGTACATTTTTTTTATATATATAAACTACTTGCAATACTTAAGTACAAAAAATGTTGAATACTTTAGTACTTCCACTTAAGTATGATGCTTAAAGAGTACTTCAACTTCTACTCAAGTCACTTTTTTGATAGAGCACTTGCACTTTTACGTAAGTCTGGGTCTCTAGTACTTTCTATATCTCTGTGTAAACGACATGTGTATGTTGTGTATGACTTCATTGTGGACGGCAAAGTAAGAATTGCATTGTACAGGGAAATGTGTTTCCTTACTGTGCACATGATAATAAACAATCAATTTCACTGGCATATTTCACAATTTCATTTGATTAGATTTTTAGATTAGATTCAACTTTATTGTCATTACACATGTACAAGTACAAGGAAACTGTATATGTTGATCTGGCTTTCGACTTTGATAAGATCTTTGCCAGATGCTCCACCCAGAGCAAATTTTTACACCTCAAACTACCAGGCAAGAGTGGTGAAGCTTTTATTGTCTTGAATTTATGGCTGTTTGTTGAGTATTTAAGGGAAGGTGTGAGATAGGTTATTGAGATCTTGTAGTCAGGATGCCCCGTTGCAGTGTATGAGCCTCTGAGCTTTTGCATCAGAGACTTAGGGCGTACTCACACTATGTACAGTTGCTTTGAACCTAGCCAAAGCACGCTTGTCCCCCCTTCCGTCTCCCCCGATGGCCCGCACTCACATTACATTCGGGCCTGGGCACGCTTACGTCATCTATGATGTGCTGTTCAGTAAGCGCTCTCCCTAAGCACAGTGGAGATTTCTTTAGTTATACCGTTTCAGTGGTTTGATATGCGGTGACACACAGTCTAATATTTTGCCGAAATGATCAGCCACTTTTGACGCTCATAAACAATCATAAAGTCCTCGTATTGCAGGAATTAGGAGGTTTGCTCAAGGCGCAGCTGTCATGCAGTGAGGGGGTTGCGTCTTTAATAAACTACAGCGTTCATGGTGTTCATTGAACAGTACGAAAGATTAATTAATCCATATGAAACAGTCCTTTAAAAGTCATGTCTGGCTTTCAGTTTCGGGCTCAGGCACGCTTGCACTAACACTGCAAGCGGACCGCGCCTGAGCCTAAGTGAACCGCGCTCTGGCACACCTCTTCCAACCGGGCCAGGGCCGCCCCCAACCATGCCTGAGCCCGATTCAGAGCACTCACACTTCTCAAACGATCCGGGAAACGGGCCTGGGCACGGTTCTGATAGCAACGTACATTATACATTTATAACTCTTGGTTTATCTTTAAGTAGTTAATGTTGATCATTTCTGAATTGGCTTTTTATTCTTTGATTGTATAATTGGCATGATACACTTTCAAGAGTGTTAAGATTTGATTCATTCTAAATCCTCAATTTTTTTTATATCCAGTAGATTAAGTGGAGTCTGCACTTTCATTATGTTTGTGACATGATTATATTCTTAATCATTAAATCACTGATATTAGCAAGTTGTATTGAAATGAGTAAATTAACTACTCTTTTAGGATGAGTGAGCAGGAGGCAACTAGACTATTCGAGTATTAGTTAACCCTGCACCCTCTGACTAACTTCAGAGTGTCGAGATAATGTCTGTGAGAAGAAACGCAATTCCGGGGTGTGGAACTCTAAGCAGCGTTTGGTCCCTAATGAACGTATAACTGAAGAGTATGGGAACAGATATAGATCAAAACTCTAAATTGAGTCATGAATGATGAATGTGATCAGTTCATACAATCAGAAATACAGTCTAAATTTGACTGTCACGTAAAGTTGAAGTCAGATTCAATTCAGAGTTGAAAAACAAATATAAATAACAGAATTATTGGTCACACTTTACAATAAGGTTCATTAGTTGATGTTAGTTAATGCATTTACTAACATGAGCAAACAATGAACAATACATTTACTACAGCATTTGTTCATGTTAGTTAACGTTAGTTAATAAAAATAAAGTTGTTCATTGTTAGTTCATGTTAACTCACGGGGTGCATTAACTAATGTTAATGTTGCACACACAGAAGAGGCTGAGTTTTCTGGTTGCACTATAATATTATTTTTTTATATATTTTTTTATTGTCTGTAATGCAAACACAAACACACACGATGAGCACATGCTATGACAAACGTTTCAGTGCTGGCAGTGTGACTTTTTCATTAATGCATGAACGATAAACAGAAATACTCAAATAAACAATTTACCAATGTACAGTGACAATGAACAGACACTATAAGTCACAGTATTCCTCCACAAAATAATACACTATACCACAGATCAATAACAGTAATAAAACTCGTATTGTATTAACACTAAACATAGTAACTATTTTAAATTACTATTATTGAAATACTTTCTAACATTTTTATATCAATGATGCCATTATTAAACTGCATTAACGTACAATACTCTCAAACTGCAAATTCTTACTAAATAAATGTTATATTAAGTTATATGTATATTATATGTATATTTATATAACCACGCGCGGCCTATGTCACCGCGATCTCCATTTATGGACGTCGGCGGCCTTCACTCGCGCGCCCACATTTTTGCAGCGAGTACGCTGATGCGGTTATTTTATAAACATACATATACAACCATCAAACACATTATTTACACTGTTAAGCACATACTAAACATAACATTTGATGCCACATCATCCATCTTACCTGTAATACAAACACAAACACACACGATGAGCACATGCTATGACAGAGTACATGCTATGACAAACGTTTCAGTGCTGGCAGTGTGACTTCTTCATTAATGCATGAAGCCTCCTGCGGCTCACGTATTGCTCACTAATCGCCCCCTAGCGTCACCCGCCAGGACATACAGCTTGAAATGATGGGCATCAGCACATTATAACTAATCTGAACTTATAGGAACACTAATACTAAATGATAACTAATCAACGCAAAAGAAACACAGCTATAAAGAATAAAATAAACCACAGGACTGCCATAACTATAACTTCATACCTCTACATTAACAAGCATGTTAGGATGTTAATAATGCATTAGTGAATGTTGAACTATGATTAATAAATGCTGTACAAGTGTTGTTCATGATTAGTTCATGTTAGTAAATGCATTAACTAATGAACCTTATTGTAAAGTGTTAACCTTCGTCCATGCTGTTAGTTTCGTCATTGGTCTAATAGATGGACTTCTACAATTATATTGTACATTTTTTTTATAGTTCAGTTAGACAGCGTGCTTTCACTTTCGTATTTGACATAACACACTTTTTACCAGTACGAATGACATTTCGACTCACTCATCATTCTCTCTTCTTATAGAGGCTGACCTCCCATCCCTTAAATCTCTGCAGCATTGCTGGAAGCACTTATCCGTCTGTTTTTCAACGACAATCTTTGGATCTTTGGAAATTTGGATGACACCTGTTGGACTCTACAGGCTTACACACACACACACATACACAGCTACAGATAGACTTTCACTACCTAACCCTTCATCCCACGCACGCCTTTGTGTGCTTTCATCTACTGGAGGGGGTAGGCGGGTCTGTGACCAGCGCCTCCATGGCTGCAGGAATTGACGGCTGCCTGCCCTTGCTGGACTATATCCACACCCCCCTTTTCCCATCCCCTGTTGCGATGTATGTCATGTCTATGTGTTTTATGTGCTTGACTGCTGGAGCTTTTTTTTCTCTCCCTGATCTCACACTGCTCGAACTCAAGAGCAAGGTGAGAGGGAGTTTTTTTCGCCTACCTTTCCTGAATTGTATCTTACTTCCTTTTTCTAAATGCTACCTCCTGTTGACCTGTTTTCCCATGAAATGTGATGTTTGTGTATGGTCGGGGGGGTCCAATTTCACTATATGTTAGTGTATGTAAATACATGGAGGTATATGTGACAAATAAAGGCTTGATTGATTGATGTGACACTGAGAACTTGCACTCAGCTTCTTTGGCCGACCATGGCGAGGCCTGTTCTGTGAAGAACCTGTCCTCTTAAAAAGCACTGGATGGTCTTGGCCACTTTGCTGCAACATAGTTTCAGAGTGTTGGCTATCTTCTTATAGCCATCTTTATGCAAAGCAACAATTCAGTTTTTCAGGTCTTCTGAGAGCTGTTTGTCATGAGGTGCCATGTTGAACTTTCAGTGGCCAGGTTGAGAGAGTGCAAGAGCTTTTATACCAAATTTAACTCACCTTCTATCTGGTGACAACTGAGACAGTGTAACACTAATGACTCGCATGACACAGGGAAAGGAAAATGACTAATTGTGCTCAATTTGTACTTTTTCTCTTAGGGGTGTACTCACTTTTGTTGCCAGGGGTTCAGCTATTATTGGCTGTATTTTTAGTTTTTTGAGGGGACAATAAATTTACGATGCTAAACAATCTTTACACTGATTACTTTTCATTGTGTCAAAAGGTTATTTCTGCAGTGTTGTCCTATGAAAAGGTATAAATAAATATTTGCAAAAATGTGAGGGGTGTACTCACTTTTGTGACATACTGTATATATACATATATATATAGCTACAAACTGTCCGGCTCTAGACAGCCTGCAACATAAACAAGAGCACACGCTGGCGATCAAATAATTAAACAATTGAAAGTGTATTAAAGTAATTTAAACAAGCATCAAATTCAAAATAAATAACCTTTATGTATTTAAGCACTATTTGCTCCACTAACATTTCTTTAATTATTTACAGAGTTAATTTATTATTGCTATTTTCAGCAAATTTATTTCAATATTAAAATGTCAACTCACTTTACATAATTGTTTTTTTGTCAGATTATCCAGTTTCTCTTGAGTCGGTGCGGCCAAAAAGTCCTCCAAATTATCCATTATAGCCTAAAAGGCAACACAACTCTGTAAAAAAAAAATGATAGGATGTAAGGATGCCCTTAACTGCAACCCATCACTGGGTATTCATACACACTCATTCACAAACATACACACACTACGGACAATCTAGCCTACTTAATTCCCCCATACCACATGTCTTCGAACTTGTGGGGGAAACCGGAGCACCCGGAGGAAACCCGTGCCAACACAGGGACAACATGCAAACTCCACACAGAAACGCCAACTAACCCAGCCGAGGCTTGAACCAGCAAACTTTTTGCTGTGGTAACCACTGTGCCACCGTGCAGCCCACCTTACCAACTACTGCAACCCAAATATAATCAACCAAAATTACACAAAATTGCATGACTAGACTGCAGTTCTCCAAAGACGAGCCCCCATATGGTACAAACTGTCCAGCTCTGGACAGCCTGCAACATAAACAAGAGCACACTCCATGAATCAGACAATTAAAAAAAATGAGCATCTATTAAAGTAATTTAAACAAGCATCAAATTCAAAATAAATAATCTTTCAAGCAAACTAAAAGTCTGGTGCTGGAGGAGGACTGATCAAGCAGATCTCCTGATGGAAGAAAAGAGGAATCCTTTCATCATGCACTCATCACCGGGAACACGACACACCTGTAATGCACTCCAACCTACGCACACAAGTGGAACAAGTGACCTCAAGACAAGAGCGCCATCTAGTGGGCAGTTCAGCACCAGCAAATGAAAATGAAACCATCACAACATATATGCAAGATAGTTTTCAAAATATTAGGAAGATGGACATTTATATATATATGAGTATGACAGGGTGGCTGTGTCGTGCACAGGGTGAAGACCAAGCAACATCTCCAGAAACTCCTTTGAGAACCGGACCAAAAATGTTACGTACAAACTAAACTAAAGGAAATTAAAAAGACAGCAGCTATATTAAGGGATAGCTATAGATGATTTTACACTAAGTGTAAGTATTTAATTTTCTCATCAGTGGATGCTCTTCACACCATGAACAAATAGAGATAAACACTACTATATTTCAATATGGAGTCTTTACTAACAATCAGTGGATTTATGTTAGTAGTCTTCATTCTGTTCAGAAAACATTGAGAGGAATAAACTAATTACAACATCAGGGCAAATATTATGAGATAGAAGATTGAATAAGGGATAATAGATAATAAATTGTTGTTGATTTCTGGCTTTCTCCTCAGCTTTACCCAGACCAACACTGTGACACCACACAGTGCTGTATTCACTGGAGACACTGTCAATCTGAAGTGTGTGATTGACACACAGTTACTGGACATATAGGTGGTATAAAGACAGCAACAGTGTAAAGTTAGAGTGGTCTGATGGTCATTACAGTGTAAACAGAGACACTCTCACTATCAGAGGAGCTGATTGATCTGATCAGGGTCAGTACAGGACCCGGTTTTTCAAAAGTAATCCACTAGGATTCTGAATAACGGATTGGATCAAATCTTGAAAATGGGTTTTTCAAAAGAAAAAACAGATTAGATAATCGGATTAGATCACGTTATCCAATCTTGGTTTTGATCCGGATCAAACCTTTAGTTTGGGTTTTTCAGACCTTTTTTGTAGGATTTGGATCACTTTGATACAAAAAAATCTGGATTAAACTGATCCTATCAGAAGGGTGGATTTAGCGTAGATTTCATGCACAAAATGTAATGAAAACTTTAAAAATGTATCAAATAATACTATATTTGGATCATTCAGCAGTGTCTTACAAGAGATCATATTTATTCATAAGGTTTTAATTGTATTTGTTTATCCATCAGGTATGGGCTTTAACTTTTTCAGCCTTTCAGTATAGGCCTACAGCAAAGTGGAAAGAGTTTGGCCTCATAAAATAATCCCCCAAACAGCTGTCAAAATTGACCAAAAACAATAAATTTCATTCCGTCACTAAATAAAATATATATAGTCATCACAATGGAAAATATTTTTGTTTTTAGAATATTTATTAGTGATGTATGCAATGATAAAAGAATAACCAAAAAATAAATTAAAAAATGCAAAGAATGGCAATCACTGATTTCTGAAATCACTTTCAACAATTGCAAAAAGAGACTGAAAGGGCAGAAGCCCAGCTTCATCTGGCAGAGAAACAACTGACTCTGACCAAACTTTCATTTCAAATAAAAATAAAGTTATATTGACCTCACACTGGCTATTCTACTTGTTGTTCTTTAAATTTCTATAGTTCTACATTGTGATTTCCTATCCTGTTTGAGCACTGGTTATCCAGATTTAGCGATTCTGAAAAGTTCCTATCCGGTTCAGATTGATCCAATCCGATGTTGCTTTGAAAAACTGGCTCAAATGTAAGCTGGATTACATGATCACCGATCAAAAAAAAAAGGATTACTAAATCAGGAAAAATTTTATCCGGATTAAACCTTTAAAAAAAACCGGGCCCTGGTGTAGAAGACTCATATATGGAAGATCAGTCTCAACACAGTCATCTGCCATTTCTCTTTCTTCAGATTCACATCTCTACAATCATCATCAATAATTGTGACTTAATGCTCTGTATCAGAATAATATACCTGACTGTTCTTATTAGAAAACTGAAAAGCTTCACTTTCAGTCATGATCTTCAGATCTAGAACTGCATATTAAGGCTCAGCGCATTTACTAATTCAGTACTTGTGGAGAATTATGCAGAAACATAGTGGCTGTGGCTGATCTCTGTTCAACTCTGGCTTTTGAGGATCTAAATCTGTTCTTCTTCTTTTGCAGATTTAAAGTCAAAGGCTGATCTCAGATCAGATCCTGCAGGAGCTGCACTGATTGGAAACACACTGACTTTGTCCTGTAACACTGATCTGTCCACTGGATGGGACTTTTACTAGTACAAAAACACACTCGACTCTGAGATAAAGGCCCAATCCCTATTCTACCCCTTAGCCCTTCCCCTTACCCCTACCCCTCGTTTTGCGCGTTCACGTCAAGGGGTAGTGGTGTCCCAATTCTCTTTTGCTTGAAGGCGTAGGGCTAAGGGCAAGGGGTATACATCCTTTCGAACAAAGATTTTTCAGGAGCACACTTGAAGCCATGGGGTAAGAAATTTCCCAGAATACACCAGCCACAACGGCAGTATTGCTGAACCCAGAAGTAAGGAGATCCACAAATTAGTATTTTTTTTTGTCATTATTATGAATTTTTACAACAAACAAACACGTTTGAATACAGTATATTTATAACCGTGTTCGTGTTTTACCGTCATGCTTAAAAAAAAAAAAAAAAAACGCAAAAAAACCCCCACTAAATTTGGCGATCTATAATCCATAATCATAACTCCTGTACAGCAGTTCCACAACATTGACACTCAATGACACTCGAACACCCTGTCAGAAAAGTCTAGTGACTGTGAATGAGCTTTTACAGTGTCTGCTATAATGTTAATGTTGTTTTTGTGTGTTTACAGATGAATATGGCCATGACATCACGATGACATATGATGACGTGCGCAGATGTTAAAGTGCTGTAGCAATTATTAGGGGTAAGTTTTGAAGCCCTTTCCCTTAATCCTCGGTTGTAGGGGCCAAGGGGAAGGGGAAGGGGTACACAAATAGAATTGGGATTGTGCCAAAGATGACAAGAACAAACTCCTACAGAATGAAGATTGATTCAGTGTCCGATGGAGGCCAGTATTGGTGTACAGCTGGAAGAGGAGAACCAGTTTATTACACACAATACAGTGATTAACTAACACTCAGTGCTACAGGTGAGAGAAAACACAGTGTGTGAGTCAGTATATCTATATACAGTGCATCTGGAAAGTATTTATAGCGCTTCACTTTTTCCACATTTGTTTATGTTACAGCCTTATTCCAAAATGGATTAAATTCATGTATTTCCTCAACATTCTACACAAAATCCCCCATAATGACAATGTGAAAAATGAACTTTTGAAATTGTTGCAGATTTATTAAAAAAATAATAAGCTGAAAAATCAAATGTACATCAGTATTCACAGCCTTTGCTCAATATTTTGTTGAAGCACCTTTGGCAGCAATTACAGCCTCAAGTCTTTTTGAATATGATGCCACAAGCTTGGCACACCTGTCTTTGGGGATTTTCCCCATTCCTCTTTGCAGTACCTCTCAAGCTCTATCAGGTTGGATGGGAAGTGACAGTGTTTAGCCATTTTCAGATCTCTCCAGAGATGTTCAATAGGATTTAGGTCTGGGCTCTGGCTGGGCCACTCAATGAGTCCTTGTGAAGCCACTCCATTGATGTTTTGGCGGTGTGCTTTGGGTCATTGTCCTGCTGGAAGATGAACTGTCGCTCCAGTCTGAGATCAAGAGCACTCTGAAGCAGTTTTTCATTCAGGATGTCTCTGTACATTGCTGCATTCATCTTTCTCTCTATCCTGACTAGTCTTCCAGTTCCTGCTGCTGAAAAACATCCCCACAGCATGATGCTGCCACCACCATGCTTGACTTTAGGGATGGTATAAGCCTAGTGATGAGCGCTGCCTGGTTTTCTCCAAACGTAACGCTTGGCGTTCACTCCAAAGAGTTCAATTTTAGTCTCATCAGACCAGAGAATCTTGTTTCTTATGGTCTGAGAGTCCTTCAGATGCCTTTTGGCAAATTCCAGGCAGGGAGTAGCTTCCGTCTGGCCACTCTACCATACAGGCCTGATTGGTGGATTGTTGCACAGATGGTTGTCCTTCTGTAAGGTTCTCCTTTCTCAACAGAAGAATGCTGGAGCTCAGACAGAGTGACCATCGGGTTATTGATCACCTCCCTGACTAATGCCCTTCTCCCCTGATCAGTCAGCTTAGATGGCCGGCCAGCTCTAGGAAGATTTCTAGTGGTTCCAAACATCTTCCACTTACGGATGATGGAGGCCGCTGTGCTCACTGGGACTTTCAGAGCAGCAAAAACTTTTCTGTAACCTTCCCCAGCCTTGTGCCTGGAGACAATCCTGTCTCGGAGGTCTACAGACAAATCCTTTGTCTTCATGCTTGGTTTGTGCTTTGACATGCACCCTCAACACTGGGCCCTTATATAGACAGGTGTATGCCTTTTCAAATCATGTCCAATCAACTGAATTGACCACAGGTGAACTCCAATGAAGCTGCTGAAACATCTCAAGAATGATCAGTGGAAACAGAATGTACCTGAGCTCCATTTAGAGCTTCGGGTCAAAGGCTGTGAATACTGATGTACATGTGATTTTTCAGCTTTTTTATTTTAATAAATTTGCAAGAAATTAAAAAAAAAAACTTTTTCACATTGTCATTATAAGGGATTGTGTGTAGAATGTTGAGGAAATAAATGAATTGAATAAATTTTGGAATAAAGCTGTAACATAAAAAAATGTGGAAAAAGTGAAGCGCTATAAATACTTTCCGGATGCACTGTAAGTCAATAGTTATATACCCAGTGACGCTATCACTATAACTATTACTAAGATATTCGAAGATCAGTTATCACTCATTAAGAAAAAGGATTGATACTTTTGCCAGTATCGAAAATATCAATACTTTTGGATCGATCCGACCACCTGTAACAAGCATATACTCCTCAAATGTTTTATTTTCTGATGTGTTCAGGCAGATGTAGGAGACAAGCACGTATATCTGTGACAGGACCTGCCATTTTTCCCATGCTGTCCCATCTGTGCGTCACAGGGTCATATCTGTGAGCGAGTCTGGCTTCACTGTAGTCCTCCTGACAGTATCCACCCAAAATATACAGCCGTTCCTCCAGAACCGCAGAGGCAGCGCCAACATGAGGGACAGGCAAAGCAGTGAACTCTGTCCAGGCATCATGTACGAGGTTGTATACTTCACAGGATAGCTGATTGGTGTAGAATTTTCGAAGGTTGCACACACCGCCAGCTACATATATGCAGTTCTTCAGGCTCACCATGCAGTGCTGAGCCCGATCGTGGATCATATCTGAGAGATATGTGGTTCCTCTTAATGGATGGTAGACGAACATGGACACCAGGCATTCGTATTTGCAATCAAAACCACCAGAGATGAAGATTTTGCCTCCGCAGACGGTGGCAGCATGACCGCTTAAGGCTTGGTCCAGAGGATGAGTGAAGCTGATGGAGAGGATGGGAAAATCTATGCTGAGTAGCTTTTATTAACCCTTGTGTGCTGTTCAAATTGACTACCCTCTGGTTATGTTGGTGGCTGTTTTTATTCATTGTATTATTTATTGGTGGCTCCCAATAAATCTTGGAAGAAATCATTTTTAAGAGACATTGTTTGACAAATTAATTTTCCAATCTTTAACTTAAAGATATGTTGTTGTTATGTATGCTGTAGAGCCACTAGGTGTCAGTCAGTTCATTGCTTGTGTACACTGCATTTATATGGTATTTCCTCAAGAAACAGCCAGCACAAAGTTAAACATTACTAAGGAATCTTTTAGAAATCATTCACTTGCTCTTTAATGCTATTGATGTTTCCCTCCTACCTCCAGGAATTGGTTTCTGGTGAGTATTTCTCCACGCTGTCCAGGTTTAAGTTGATTTCTTTGTCTCCTCCGACTGCGTACAGGTTTTCTCCAGTCACCACCAGTGTAAAGTTACTCCTGAGCTCCAGAAGATCTGACAGCTTTTCCCACTGCTCTTGCACAGGGTCGTACCTATTGATAGAGGTGAACCAGTGTTAGCAAGAGAAACTAAAATGTTTAAAATAATAATAATAAGAAGAAGAATATAGCTGCAAGCAGCAATTACCGGGGGTCAAGCATTTTAGCAGAGTAAGGTCATTAAGCAGTTAGGAAGCCTGTAAGTAGTTTATTCGACAATGAAATATCTGATTAGAGTGTTGGAGTTTAAAATTTGAGCAAACAAATGTTTGATTACAAGCTCCAAAAAATGCAACTTTAGTTTTTGTATATCGACAAATCTTTAATGAACATTTTGACTGACAGTTTTATGTCAAAGTGTTCAGCATAAGCAGCCCTATGATGTTTTGTCT
>CAIGQZ010032222.1:10943826-10956305 GCA_903798205.1 Danio tinwini | reverse complement strand
TGTGTGTGTGTGTGTGTGTGTGTGTGTGTGTGTGTGTGTGTGTTTGGGTATTTTAGTTGTGTGATGATTTAGCCAAAAAGTCCTTACCCTAATAGTGAAATATCATAATCTTCATTATTTGTCAAAGGTTAACCTGATCCATGTGTGCCTAATTATTTTTTTTTACAAACCTTGATGTCAAAACGACATAAAAAACCTGTTAAAAATGAAGATAAATGTGAGGTCAATTGACTACCTTGATGCCAAAACAACATCAAATTGACATCTAACATTGGCATAAAAAACATCAAAAATCGATTACATAACTGTCCTGTAATAAATATTTGACTAATTTTTTTTTTCATCATTAGATGTCAACTTGATGTTGTTTAAGCATCAAGGTAATTTGCATGCAATGTAGGGATAAAAAATCCAGGGTAAATTTGTAATTAGTAATTGAAGCTTTTACATGAACAAAAGTTTTATAATATTATAATAAATTTTTGTGTTGTTATTTTGGTGGTCAAAAGGGCATTTGTGGATCTCAAATAGACATCACGGTTTTGACCAAATGGATTAGCATTTTTGATGTATTTTTTTACATCATGTTTGAGGTCAAATTGATTTTGTTTTGACGGTGCTTGCTGAAATAGTTACTTGTTGTTTTGGTAAAATATTGAATAAGAATAGTGCAAAATGTAAAACCTATATATATATATAATATATATATATATATATATATATATACAGTTAAAGTCAGAATTATTCGCCCCCTTTAAATGTTTTTCTTTTTAAAATATTTTTTAAATGATGCTTAACAGAGCAAGAAATTTTTCACAGCATGTCTGATAATATTTAATTTTTTTTTTTTTTCTGGAGAAAGTCTTATTTGTTTTATTTTGGCTAGAATAAAAGCAGTTTTTAATTTTTTAAACACCATTTTAAGGTCAATATTATTAGCCCCTTTAAGCTATACATATATTTTTTGATAGTCTACAGAACAAACCATCATTATACAATAACTTGCCTAATCATGCCTAGTTAACCTAATTAACCTTGTTAAGACTTTAAATGTCACTTTAAGCTGTATAGAAGTGTCTTGAAGAATATCTAGTCTAATATTATTTATTCTCAAAGAGAAAATTTCTCAGTTATTAGAGATGAGTTATTAAAACTATTATGATTAGAAATATGTTGAAAAAAATCTTCTCTCCGTTAAACACATTTGTTAATTTAACAAATTAAATTTATTAATGTTTAACTTATTTTTTTGTTTAAATTCAGCCCAAATAACTATAAAAAATGATGGTATCCACACAATTCCTTTAAGTTGTCCCAACACAAATCGATTAGGTTAACCTAATTGTTTTTACAAACTGAAGTGGATTAAACAAAAAAACAATTACACTGTCCAAAAATCCCCTCAAGAATAGTGTTGATTCAGCTCATTTTAAAGAAGTAGTTTAAACAAGTAGAAAACATATTTTTTTGAGTGTACACTTACAGCTCAATCCCCAAAGAATGGCAGATTTGTGCTGTTTCCTCAAACCACATCAACTATAAAAATTGACCTTTTATAATAGACCAGTTCAGTTCTGATATTTACATCATTGGGCCCAATGCTTGCAGAAAACATTTTGTTGGTCATTTCAGACTTTACAGACAGCACAGAAAGATTATTTCAGAATCTACTAGCTGTTTGAGCAGTAAAACATTTTAACATTAGTGTGACAACGAGGGCCTAATCACTGTGTCTGAAGATCTAATTGCTTAGGAAATGATAAGCCAAAGCAATAGGACAAACATTCTAAGAAAAACTAGAAAACTAGTAGAAAAATCTGGACGCCAAGAAGGGCAAACACAAGAGGCTTAAGTATGCACCAAACTAAACAGGTTAATGATACACAGCTGAATACAATGACACAAATCAAAGGAGAAACAGAACATGGGATGTGAAGTCCAAAGACAAACAAACATGTAAGACGCAGTGCCCAATAATGCATACCTGCCAACACTCTCGTTTTTTTTCCTGGGAGTCTCCTGTATTTCACACCCATCTCCCGCCACCCTCCCATTTTGTTATTTCTCCTAGGAAACTCCTGTAATTTGTTTGACCCATTCTAGTTGCAAAAAATAATCACTTTTTGTCCATGTTAGTCAAGTTGCTAGATCTTGTATGAAGTTCACCCCCTCACACAATTAACAAAATATTAAAATCTCAATGATTTTTTTTTTTACCTCAATCTGGCAACATGTTACAACCAATGCAATCTCACGCAATTCGTAACTTTTTGATTTAGTGGCTAATTCGTATGAATTTGTACGATCTAATTCGTACAAATTAGTACAGTTTTCTCATCACCCAATGACGATTGAGGTTAGGGGTGGGGTTTGGTGCCACGCCTCCTTTTTAAAATCGTACATTTTCCTACGACTGAACTCGTACGAATTCGTACAAATTAGCCACTAAACTTACAAAACGTAAAATACTTACGTTTCCTTGTGAGATCAGGCTGGTTACAACCCAGTTGTGTTGTTGATTTCTGTGCAGGTGGTACATTTTAATTGTGATATATATATATATATATATATATATATATATTAAATCTTAATAGTGAGATTGGAATTTTTCACAGCCTCTATACAGTATACAGAGTTTAAAAAAAAATACATGCATGATTAAATAAGGAAGTTAAAATTATTTAAGTACAGAAATGGTTTTATTAACTACATGGTGATATTTTAAAAATAAATGTACATTTAGGAAACACACAATGCTCAGAATCTCAGAGTTCATGAAACATGTTTTCAGCTGGCGTTTGACCTTCTAGAAAGCTGAATGCTACATAATACCAGAAACTCAACATTCTCCTCTGTTTACATGAAAGTAATTTTCAGAAAGCTGATTCGTCACTGTGTTTCTGTTTAGGGTTAAAAGCTGTTGAAAAACACAACAAATCAGACAGAAATACACACCTGAAGTAGTGCTGTGTGTACACTAATACGAGAAATCACTGCGTCTATTTATAAAGCTTTAAAGTTCTCATAAAATGAAGAACGATCATCAAGCATCAGCCTGAATAATCACACGGTCAACAATGCGCAATCATCTGTGTGCTGCTTATCTCAGATACAAATTACTTTAATCACCAGTATTGTTTGCATGTTTTTTTCCTAGTCAAGTCACTTTTATTTCCATAGCGCTTTTTTACAATGTAGATTCTGTCAACAGAATAATAATAATAAAAAAAAACTTTTAAAGGCCTTAATCACATTTCAGATTGACATTGTTCTGGCTATTGATATTGATTGATTCTCCAAATATTGATTCTCCATTTATTCTGAAAGTTATTGATTCTCCACAATGTAAAAATATATATACGATAAATTAGTCATGACAGCAGATGTTTTTTAGTTCATTGTAACTTATAAAATTAAGCTAGAACATGATTAATGTAGCTAAGTAATTTACACAAGCTGTTTTAAGTTAGTTTTACAAAAATATAAGTGCAATAGCCTTATAAGGTTAATTCAGCTTGAACATTTAAGTCAACTATAGGATTTTTTTTTACAGTGCATACATTGATTCTCTTTTTTTCTCCATACATTGATTCTCAATTTATTCTCAAATATATTTTCCATATATAGAGTCTTTAATTATTTTCCAATTTATTCTCCATATGCACATTTTTTACTTATTCTCAAATTAATTTTCTATATAATATTTCTGCATTTATTATCTATGTATTGGTGGTTCATTTATTCTCAATTGATTCATCATAAATTAATTCTCCATATATCCTTTCTCCATCTATTCTTCAGTTTATTTTCCATGTATTGATTCTCAATTTATTCTTCATTAATTTTGTTATCCATATATTAATTATTCTCCAATTTATTTTCCATATATCACTTCCCAATTTATTCTCCATAAATTAATTCTCAATTTATTGCATTATATTCATTTATTCTCAATTTATTCTTTAAACTGCTTGCTTATAATGAGCCAAACAACACAATTCTGGAGATTTTTTAGAGGGAAATCTACTTGTTTTTATGTTTAATCCACTCAAATTAGTTACTTTAACTTAATGGATTTGTGTTGGGACAATATGAATGAACCGGGAGTTTATATTGACTCAAATTATTCTCCATATATCAATTGTGCATTTATCATTTGTTTTCAAATGTGTTTTCCATATATTATTTATTTTCCAATTTATTATCGATATATTAATTCTCTATTTATTCTTCACATACAGTTGAAGTCAGAATTATTAGCCCCCCTGAATTATCCCCCCACCCCCTGTTTATTTTTCCCCCAATTTCTGTTTAACAGAGAGATTTTTCTTCAACACATTTCTAAACATAATAGTTTTAATAACTCATATCTAATAACTGAGAAATTTTATCTTTGCCATGATGACAGTAAATAATATTTGACTAGATATTCTTCAAGACACTTCAAGTTAATTAGGTTAACTAGGCAGGTTAGGGTAATTAGGCAAGTTATTGTATAACAATGGTTTGTTCTGTAGACTATCGAAAAAAATATATAGCTTAAAGGGGCTAATAATATTGACCTTAAAATGGCTTTAAAAAATTAAAAACTTCTTTAATTCTAGTCGAAATAAAACAAATCAGACTTTATCCAGAAGAAAAAATATTATCAGACATACTGTGAAAATTTCCTTGCTCTGTTAAACATCATTTGGGAAATATAAAAAAAAAAATAAAAAAGGAGGGCTATTAATTCTGAGTTCAACTGTATATACATTCACATTTATTCTACATATATTATTTCACTAGTTTTTCAACCATTTGATCTCAAATTTATTTTCCAATTCATTCTGCATATATTGATTCTCCATTTATTTAGCAATTTATTCTCCATATATAGATTTTTTATTTATCCTCCATTTAACTTCAAATAAATTTTCCAATTTATTCTCCGTATATCATTTCTACATTTTTTATCAATTGGTGGTCCTAATGTTTTCCATCAATAAATTCTCCATATATTATTTCTCAATTTATTCTCCATTTATTCTCCATATATTATTTCTCAATTTAATAATTCTCAGTTTATTATGAATATATTAATTCTCCATATATTGATTCCCATTTTACAGTCAAGGAATCATTATATGACCATTCACCATTATGATTTCTTGTTCTTGGGTTTCTTTGTACTTGTTAACAGTGATGACGCTTTGAGTCTTACAAGGTCACTTACACAAGAGTCCCAAATACAAAAACAACAACACATTTTGGCTCCTTTTTTGAAGAATGTGCCCAATAAATGACAAAAAAGCCACAGTAACTCCCTTTATCGTTCATAAACATAAACCTTTTATGAACGTCTTTATGGCGTGCGGTTCCATGAAAGTTGTATAAACTGTGGGAAAGGTTTATTGTGCTCGTTCTGATTGTTGACTCAAGTGCTCTTTGAAATATAATTTCTAGGAATGGACAAACGCACTAACTGATTGGCTAATGTCCACTCTATAAATTACATATCCTTCAGCCATCCATATTTTGCCCTCATGAAATGCACGATAATTCCAGTAAACACTGCCTGCATGCTGACATCCGATTGGCTAGATGGGGGATGTGGGTGTGTGTTTACCAAATACTGCGGTATAGATAGTTGGAACAATCATCATGAAGCCTCATCAACAAAACATTTCCATGTTTCAACACACAACAAACGATTGGGAACACTAAACAAAAGTAGCAGATATCAGACGACACCCTTATACTGGTACTGCTAGTCCAAATCATTATCTTTCATACACTGTACAACCCAACAGTGAAATTAAATTACACTACTTGAGTTCATTACACTCCAATAGTGTAAAAAGTAGTGTACTTAATAGAAATAAGACAATTTTCAACATTAAAATAGTCTTTATTAATACTTAAAGCACATATCTGCATGTTTCTTATTACGAAACCCAACTACCTTCATAAGTCTTAATTAAGAGTTATTACTAAGGCAAAAGTCAAAGTTAATGGTTTATTAATATAAAGAATTGTCTCCTAAAATAAAGTGTAACCACTTATTTAACTTAATGGTTAAGAGGTAAAGACTTTCTCTCTGTTTCTCTCTGTGATCCCTTTATATAATTGATAAAGACCAATGATTCTTGAGGTCAAAAATGTAATCAAGAACGAAGATGTGCACATTTGCGCATATCTCATTGCAAAACAACACAAGAAATGGCACAAATATTGTCAAACATGTTGCTAATCCTGCCAATACATATTATCTATTAATTAGGAGTTTATAGAGTCAAAATTAACAGTTTATGGTTTATTAATATCAACAATTGTACCATAAAATAAAGCCTGACCCCTTATTTTACTTTATGGTTAAGAGGTAAAGACTTTCTCTCTGTTTCTCTCTGTGTTCCTGTTATGTATTGAGGTAAAAAATAAAATCAAGTACTAAGATGTGTACATTTGTGTATTTCACATTGCAAAACAACACACAAAATGACAGAAATATTGTCAAAAATTCTGCCAATCCTACCAATACATAATATGTATTAATTAGGAGTTCATAGAATCAAAATAAACAGTTAATGGTTTATAATATTGAATAATTGCATGTTAAAATAAAGTGTAACAACTTATTTAAAGAGCCCCTATTACACATTGAAAAGGGTCATATTTCGGTTTTATGGGTCTCCAACAACATACTGATATGTATGCAAGGTCAAAAAACATGTTCATGGACTTATAATATGTATTTATTTTAACCTGATTATCCCAGCAACTCCCATATGAATCGTTCAGCGATTTATTTGTTCCCAAACCCCTGCTTAGCGCGAAGCTAATCTGCGCTGATTGGACCGATGACAGCCTGTTGCCATTGGTCGACAGCGTTCAGCGCGAGACAGTAAAATGGCCAGCCTAGTTTATCAAGCCCGCGGCCGCGGGTCGCCAACATTGCTATAAGATCCGATCGCAGCGGACAAAGTATGCTTCAAAGTAAACTGACTAACACCACAGTAAACAGTACCCAGTTCTCAACAGTGTTATTCAGACACCTCAGCGCCGAAAGCAGTGCAGTTAAACACTAGCATATGTATGACATACATACAGTTTTAATCCACACAGCAGCAAAAGCTGAACTTTTCTGAACCTTGACCGCTGCACGTGTGCAGGAGCAGCTAACAGTGGCCATAGCAACGACAGCTGGGAGGTTGTAGCATCCTCTGTCCTCTGACAAGCTATCTCTGCGGGCTCCCGCTCTCCATTTGCAAGCCTTTTCAGTGCTGCTCAACAGCCCGAAGCCCAGCGTCAAGCATCCAGCCGATGTACCTAATATTTTGTCCTTATTTTGCCTGCACCCCTGGTGTCTTGTCTGTCCATTACAAGATGGAGGCAGAAACTAATGCATGAGCTGTGTAGTGATAGATCACCCATTGTAAGCGTGCAGATTTCTGAACGACTCCTTTCCCTCACACTTCCAATAATATCCAGGTAAACACAGCTTCTTCATGAGCGTCTTGCTGCTGTGTTAGTGGGCGGGGCCGCAGGTTTGAATTTTGCCGGGTCTGCGCGCGCAACCATTATGTTTCGTAACGACGTCACGCCGAAACGGCTGAAGATTCGTTATCAAGACGATTCATTCAAACCACTATGAGTCGACTCTTTCATAGATGAATCAATAGTTTTAAAAACTGTCCACTTTCAGATTTAAGCTTTAGCTGGATATTTCACTAAGAGCTGTGTTACATGGAAGGTCATTTTCAAAAACCCATAACAGGGGCTTTAACTTTATGGTTAGAATGTAAGCACTTTCTGTTATCTCTCAGTGTTCCCTTTATATAGACTAATAGTTTTTCATATCAAAAAGTTGTGCATATCCAACGCAATCTCACGGCAATTCATAACTTTTTGATTAAGTGGTTATTTTGTATGAATTTGTACAATCTAATTTGTACAATTTTGTACAATTTGCTCCACACCCAATGATGTTAGGTGCCACGCCTCCTTTTTAATAATCGTACATTTTCGTTCGAATTAGCCACTAAATTGACAAAACGTAAAATACTTACATTACCTCGTAAGATCAGGCTGGTATATCACATTTCAAAGCAAAGCAACACAAAAAAATGGCACAAATATTGTCGTACAAATTTTCCATGATGCTATTCTACATCCCTAATCCAACCAATACCTCAACTCAACAATCTTAACAACTATTAATTTTGAGTTTAAGTAAAACATCTGAGTTATTTGGTTTAAAAATATTAAGAACTATACCTTAAAACAAAGTGTTTATATATTGAGGTCAAAAATATAATCAAGAACTAAAATGTGTACATTTGGGTATATCACATTGCAAAACTACACACCAAATGGCACAAATACTTTCAAAAGTTCTGCCAATCCTACCAATACATAAGTATTAATTAGGTGCTTATATAGTCAAGAGTAACAGTTATTGGTTTATAATATCAATAATTGTACTTTATAATAAAGTGTAGCAACTTATTTAACTTCATGATTAGAAGGTAAACACTTTCTGTTATCTCTCAGTGTTCCCTTTATGGAAATTATAGAGACTAATGGTTCTTGATGTCAAAAAGTTGTGTAAATCACATTTCAAAGCAAAACAACACAAAATGGCACAAATATTGCCAAACATTCTGCCAATCCAACTAATACATAATATGTATTAATTAGGAGTTCATTGAGATAAACTAAATAAACAGTTATTGTTTTTCTTAAGGCAACTTAAGAAGAACCAGCTGTCATCAGCCGTCTTGGTGAACTTCTACCGCTGCACAATAGAAAGCATCCTGACGAACTGTGTCACAGTCTGGTATGGAAGCTGCTCTGTTGCGGAGCGTAAGGCACTGCAGCGGGTGGTGAAAACTGCCCAGTGCATCACAGGGACCACTCTGCCAGCCATAGAGGACATCCAGAGGAAACACTGTCTGCGCCGAGCACGCAGTATTCTTAAAGATTCCTCTCACCCTGCTCACAGACTGTTTTCTCTCCTGCCTTCTGGCAGGCGCTTCAGGCTCCCCCGGACAAAAACCAGCAGACTAAAGAACAGCTTCTTCCCCAGAGCTGTCTCCCTCTTGAACTCTGCTCCCCACTGACTTTTTGCCCCCCTAATACACCCCACTCTCCTCTCCTCATAACTCAGACTCCTCATTATCACTGCACTACTTAACATTTGCACATTTAAAAATTGCACATATTCATTGCACTGATTCATTTATTTGAACTGTACACACCTACTGCACATGTACATTTGTAAATTATGTACACACCCACTGCACATATACATTTGTAATTATGTTTATCTATCTGCACACTTCTGATTATTAATAGCAACCTGTACATTTATCCATCTATTGTAAATCTCTGTTCATAGCTAACACAACCTGTATATAATGTTGATAGTACATCCATTTGTAAATATCACCATAGTTTTTCTATAACTGCACTTTATAACTTATACCTGTGTCCTGCACTTGCTGCTATTGCACTCCTGGTTAGACCTAAACTGCATTTCGTTTCCTTGTACTTGTACATGTGTGATGACAATAAAGTTGAATCTAATCTAATCTAATCTATTGGTTTATAATATTGAATAATTGCATGTTAAAATGAAGTGTAACAACTTATTTAACTTTATGGTTAGAATGTAAACACTTTCTGTTATCTCTCAGTGTTCCCTTTATATAGACTAATGGTTCTTCATATCAAAAAGTTGTGCATATCCAACGCAATCTCACGGCAATTCGTAACATTTTGATTTAGTGGCTAATTCGTATGAATTCATACGATCTAATTAGTACAATTTTGTACGATTTGCTAATCACCCAATGACGGTTGGGGTTAGCGGTGGGGTTAGGTTCCACGCCACCTTTTTAAAAATCGTACATTTTTGTACAACTCAACTCGTACGACTCAACGAATTAGCCACTAAACTGACAAAACGTAAAATACTTTTTCCTCGTGAGATCAGGCTGGTACAGTATATCACATTTCAAAGCAAAACAACACATAAAAATGGCACAAATATTGTCGTAAAAATTCTCCATGATGTTATTCTACATCCCTAATCCAACCAATACCTCAACTCAGTCTTAAGAACTATTAATTTTGAGTTTAATTTAGAATTATTTGATTAAAAAATGTCAAGAACTATACCTTAAAACAAAGTGTGACCACTTATTTATAAGACTTTCTCAGTGTTCCATTTATATATTGAGGTCAAAAATATAATCAAGAACTAAAATGTGTACATGTGTGTATTTCACATTGCAAAACAACAGTTATTGGTTTATGATATCAATAACTGTACCTTAAAGTAAAGTGTAGCAACGTATTTAATCATGATTAGAAGGTTAACACTTTCTGTTATCTCTCAGTGTTCCCTTTATACACTAATGGTTCTTGATGTCAAAAAGTTGTGTATCACATTTCAAAGCAAAACAACACAAAAATGGCACAAATATTGTCAAACATTCTCTATCCTTAATACTAGCCAACACCTCAACCCAACTACGTTAATAACTATTATTTAGGAGTTTGAGTTAATACATTATAGCTATTGGTTTAAAAATATAATTAATTGTATCTTAAAATAAAGCATAACCTATTATTTAACTCTCCCTGTTAATCTTGAGCAAAAGACACACACAATAACACTTCATTTCATTATTTATCTTATACATGCTGGGAACTAGAAATCTACCAGTGAGCATAAGTTAACCTTTATGCACCAACATTTGAGTTTATGTAAGCTTATTTTGCTCACACTTTATTTTAAGGTACAATTCTAGCTAACCATTAGCTGAGACTTTTGCCTCAATAAACTGCTTTTTAATAAGGTAGTAGTTGAGATTAGGGTAGGATTACCGCATTTGTGTATATGTTCACAGAAAAAGGTTACAATTCATGCTATTTACTGGCTTACTACCTGCATATTATTATTAAAAATTAAATATTTATTAGTAGTTATAAAGTATGAACTTATTTTGCATCCCTAATCCTACCCAACGCCTAAACCCAACCTCGACCTTACTATTAATAAACAGCTAAATAGTAGTTTATTAAGCTAGTAGTGTTAGTTAATAGCTTGTTATTACCATTAATTGGAGTAGTGTCTGTCTGCGGACTGCAAGACAAAAGCATAAGATGAAGGGGCCTTAGGGACGTAACTTGTTGAACATTAGAGGCGTAACTTAAAGTTATAGGGATGTGTCAATGTTGCTGGAAAGATGGCGCTGTACATCAGTTATTATTGTCTACACCTACTCCACACCTAAACCCAACCATCACAATTATTAACGTCTATACTAGTGATGCGCGGATGGCGGTTATATCCGTCGGTAATAAAAAAATACATTATGATTAATTGCGGGTGGGTCATAGCAGTTGACCAGCACAAAAGCAGAGAGTGGACTTTGCTGAATGTAAAGATGAGATGCCCAAAATAATGGATGAAGTGCAAGAGTACTGTGCAAACTTTCAGTTAGAGGAGTCATCAGAGGAAAATCTGCTGTCGTTCTGGGAGAAACAAGATCACTTATTTACACGACTGCTGCGCAGTGCGCGCAAACTCTCCTTTAGTGCAGCCCCAATCCAGGCACAGTAGATGCTATTCTGTTTCTGCACAGTGCAAAGAAAAAGGCCAAGAAAACATAGGCCTTTTAGTGGCGCCGTTTTTGTTCTCTTTTTCCTGTATATGTAAAAGCTAAATCTGCTGTTAATAACGAACGATCCACAGTGACCTATCATCTCGCTTAAAACAAAGAATTAGAATTATTAAAGTGTTGATCGGGTGCGGGTCGGTTGCAGATATATATATCAGATAAAATAATATGTGCGGGCGGGTGGCGGGTGGATGATTAGAATGAAGAAGCGGATTCGGGTGACATTTCAGCTGATCCGCGCATCTCTAGTCTATACCTACAACAACCATAAACCCAACCATAGTTATTAATGTCTACACCTTCACCAAACCTAAACCCAACCACCACAGTTATTAACGTGTACACCTACCCCAACCATCACAGTTATTAACGTGTACACTTACCCCAACCCTAACCCCAACCATCATAGTTATTAACGTCTACACCTTCCCCAGCCCCAACCATCACCGTTATCAACGTCTACACCCACCCCAACCCTAAACCCAACCATCACAGTTATTAATGTGTACACCTACCCCAAAACTAAACCCAACAATCACAGTTATTAACATGTACACCCTCCCCAAACCTAAACCCAACCATCACAGTTATTTACGTCTACACCTACCACAACCCTAAACCCAACCATCAAATTTATAAATGTCTACACCTTCCCCACACAGTAAAATAAGTAGTGTCAATTTAACACTTAAAGTGTTGATTTTAACACTACTGTAGGTCATATATGGTCCCAATCTATCAAGTGTTAAAAGTACACTTTGTGTAGTGTTAAATTTGCAGTGTAATATTGGCACTTTAAAGTGCTGAATA
>CAIGQZ010032222.1:10902441-10939325 GCA_903798205.1 Danio tinwini | reverse complement strand
ACAGTTATTAACATCTACACCTACCCCAACCCTAAACCCAACCATCAGAGTTAATGACGTACAGCTGCGAGTTGCGGAGGCTTTCATACTTGACGTGCTCGGCTTTGTACTGTTATTTGCAACCACAGGGGGCGACGTCGAGTAGGCTAACTGTCATGACAAAACGGATGAAGAAGTCCGCCATCTTGCCGACAGCATCTCGTTGTGAGATCTGCCTGGTTCAATGGGATCTTGATAACTGCAAGTTACGCCTCTAACTTACTAAGTTATGTCCCTTCATGTTACAGCCCAGTCTTGCAGTCCACAGACAAATACACTTATTTATTGGCGACAGTGTTACTGTATTTTAAAGAGTACAGCTTGGTGACTACAATTGATTGCTTGTTGATAAGTGGGAAAGGAATGAAACGGAATGCAATGGAAAAATAGCCAATTACAAAATAAATATAATGGTACAGAAAAAAAAAATCCTATGATAAATGGGAAGTAAAATTTAAAATGACAAATTCCCTCATATTTCATGAAAAGTAATGTATAAATTTCCTTGACTTTCAATGTCTGGAATAAATCCATGATATTGCAGAAATTCCATGACCTGTGGGAACACGGTCACAAATATTTTGAGCAACATGAACTCATCAGGTTTACAGTGTATGAAAACAAGCTGCTTTACATGCATCCCATCTAATAAAAATGAAAACATCATAAAAGTGTTCCACGCCATTCATTATCTCGCTATTACACTTTATGCATTGTCATAATGACCGTTTTTTATTGATGTCGAGTTTCAGTTCAGTTAAATGTTTTTATTAGTTTTTTTTCACAATGCAAACAGTTTTACAGAGGGAGATAGAGCAGTAAGATCCATGACTCAATCTGTGTAAACTTGCCTATTTGGAAAAAGGTTAAAGTAATCATTAAATAATCATTTGTAAAGACAGGAGAGCAGGAGAAGCAAATCTTTAGGATTGTAATTATGATATGAAAACAATACCTCTTTAATATATTGGTTGTTATTCTTTGACAGCAGTGACATTAATGATACACTTTTAAAGTTTCCTGCTTTTCAAATGATGTTTCTGAAGATATTTCAGCAATTGTGCTCAGAGATACAATTGTCTGCCAAAACAAGCTTTTCTCAATAAATTTCATTCAAAAGTAATGTAATAAAGCAGTTTTATACACTCGTTCTGAGAACTGAGAACTATTGACTACTACTACTACTGGGTCTGCTTTTATTAATCTAGGAAAAATAAGCCTCTCAATTTAATGTCATTTTTGTTGATATATAAAATACAGCATATACTCAGACTTCTTGGTTTATGACTAGTTTTAATGCTTTACTAATTAAGTAATGCAAGTTATTTGAACTAATGAAGATAACAACACTGTAGGCTCATTCTGAAAATGAACCCCTATATACATTTCTGGAGATCATGAATTATGTAGCCAGAGGTACGCATTTAGTTTTTAAAATGAACGCTATGGGGCAGTATAATGCCGTTTACCAGCTGAACAGCTAAGAATGGTTCCAGAAAGCAGGTAAGACAAAAACAAAGGCCAAAAAAATAAAACAAACAAGTAAATAACAGGTTAAGAATGTGGTAAATTCTGAACACGTGGTAAAAATCAGGTTGCTGCGAGGGCTTTTCTTTTTCTGGATTGCTTTTGAAAACACTGTTGGTTGGCTTTAGGGAAGTGGGTGGGTGCTGGTCAATTAGTGCTTTTTAAAACACTATCGGTTGGGTTTAGGTAAAGAGGTGGGTGGGATTGGTCAGTCAGTCAGTCGACAGCAACCTCTGGTAAATTTACATGATAGAGCAGGTATGAATGGAGAGAAAAAAATTGAGATCTCAAAAAGCGTTAACAGCGGCCTCTGGTGTATTCGCAAAAAAAAAAAAGAAAAAAGAAAAAAAAATGTAGCTCCTGGGATGTATTTGGCGCTCTCCAGAAATGTATATAGGGGTACCTTTTCAGAATGAGCGTGGGTTGGGAGATAATCTAGTAATTTGCTACTCTGGACCACAAAAAAACTACAGTAGTAGGTGTAATTGTTTTTTTTTTTATTAAGATTTATACCTCATATATATTATCGATAAATAAGATTTCCATTGATGTTTTGTTTGTTTGTTAGGATAGGACAATATTTCCAGGATACAACTATTTGAAATTCTCCAATCTGAGGGTTCAAAATAATATAAATACACTGTAAAGAATATCCATAAATTAGCACTTTTTCATTTTTTGTGATTCATGTTTTTATTTTTCCCCATTAATGATGCTTTTGAATTGCATTATGGGACCATGATCTTTCTTCCAACAATTTTTAAGCTTACATTCTCACAGAAATCAGTCAAGTTTGGTGAAGGAAAAATCATGGTTTGTTTACATTCAGCATGGGGGCGTGCGGGAGATCTGCAGAATGGATGGCAACATCAACAGCTTGAGGTATGAAAAGATTTGTGCTGCCCATTACATTACAAACCACAGGAGAGGGACAATTACCCAGCGGGATAGCGCTCCTTCTCATACTTCAGCCTCCACATCAAAGTTCCTGAAAGCAAAGAAGGTCAAGGTGCTCCAGGATTGGCCAGCCCAGTCACCAGACATGAACATTATTGAGCATGTCTGGGGTAAGATGGAGGAGGCATTGATAAACTCTGGGAGTACTGCAGGAACGCTTTCTTAACCATTCCAGATGACTTTATTAAAAAGTGATTTGAGTCATTCAGAGATGTGTGGATACAGTCCTCCAAGCTCATGATGGAGTCAGACACAATATTCATTCTGTTTCCTCTGCAGCATGACTTTATATTCTATACTGGACATTATTTCTGTTCAGTGACAAGACTTTTGTCTGAGCAAAGTCAGACCTTACTGTCCTCATTTAATCATTCAAAATCCACGCACAAGCATATTTTTAAGGTAAAATAAGCGTAATCTAGAGGCCTTTGCCTTTCATAGAAGACACTTCTAATACCAAATGATCAACTAGACAAGACTTTTGTCAGGTAGTGTATATTATTTGTCAGGTAGTGTATATAATTTTTACAAATTGCTAAAATGTCAATAAAAGTCATTTTGTTAAATGTTCAACATCAAAAGTCGACAGAGCAGAGATCAACATCCCATATTGCAATTCACAAAAGAAATAAATGCAAAACACACACAACACAGAAACTGTTCATTACCAGATGTTTTCACAGTGTACCAAGAAAATTTAGTTTCAATTTATCTAAATGAAGTGATTAGCAATGCATGTTACTCATTAAAGATCAAGCTTTGATATATTTACAGCTAAATGTACAAAATGTTTTCATGGAACATGATCTTTGCTTGATTTCCTAATGATTTTGCGCATTAATTATTTTTGGTCAACAATTTTGACTCATACAATGTGTTGCCAAACATATACTTATGCAATGTAAAACTGGTTTTGTGCTCCAGCATCTTAATTTCTGTCAAAACCACTATTATCAAAGGTAAACCATAATTAGCATGCATGTTTGGGTTGGGGTGTGGTTCTGTTCTGGGCAAACACTCCTTAAGCATTGATAAGCATTGTATTCCTAAAAGTCAAAGTGTATCACTTGAGACTCTTTACCTGATGTGAGCTACATTAACATGACCTGCCAGAACTAATGCTATGCTTCATTTATGATGCTCTCAGTGGGTGTTTAGTGTTCAGGAACATTCAGGCCTCCAAAACTGTTGCTACACAAACTAACTATTTGACATATTTCTGACACAGATCTCGAGAAACCAGTCGGTTGATATTTCTGAAGAAAGCTACAAAGATAGAAAGAGAACACAATACAAAGAACTGCCAGTCAGTGTTTATGTATATGTCTAATAATGGGTGTGTTAATAATATGTAGGCTCAATTAGGGTATATATGAAAACTCATTTCCTGACATCCCAGTCTGATTGTTTCGACTCGACTGTGATTTCTATTAATGCGTTGAATGACCTCAGTAAAGTTTGACGATGGCCAAATATATTGAACGCATCAGAAATGTAATCCCAGGACTGCGTCGCCGGGACAGCAATGCCCCTAATCAAGGGGGCGTGACTGTGGATATAGGAGAGGCTGATTTCGGCAAGAAAATGGAAATTGGAAAAATGTCAATCTACAATCACCTCGACCCCGTGCCGAAATATGACTTTTACGCTAAAGACACGTGGGCTGGACGTATAAAAAAGAGCAGGCCTTCATTGGATGTTCTACGCAATCCAGTAAGTCAAATAAAGTCTACACTTTATTTTTGTTAGCGAAGGCATAAACAAGGTGTGCGGATGCATTTGATAGCTTTATTGATCAGTGATGAAGCAAATAAGAGGCAAACTGTTGATTAGGGCTGTACGATATTGGAAAAAATTTACAATATTCTATCTACTGCAATATTGACTATAATTTTTACCAGATACAATGGATAATTGTATTTGGAAATAACTCATAATTTTAGATACACTGGGATGATTTTACATGAAATATAATACATCAGTCACAAGCATTGATAAATAGAGCAATGGACGACTGTACAAACAAACAAAATGCAGTGTTTTATGATTTTCTGGAAGTCTAGCAATATTCAGATACACAAATTCAATAAGAAAATTTTGAAAAATTTAACATTCAGAAAATGTAATTTCTTATGCCTGAATACTTTAAACCGACTTGAAAGGCTCACCCTAAAATCACACAAAGTTTGGTAACTTTATATTTCAACTTTGCAGTGACTCTATAAATCAGAAGTGTTTTCAAATGTGGATCCTGGTCAACTAAGGGTGCTTTCACACCTGCCTTATTTAGTTCGGTTGAATTGCACTAGAGTTCGTTTTCCCTCTTGGTGCGGTTCGTTTAGGCAGATGTGAATGTAGCAATCGCACTCGAGTGCTCACCAAAAGTGGACCAAAAAAGCTTTCAAACAAACCCTGGAGCGGTTCATTTGTAGTGAGAACATGATCCGAACTTATCTGGATAAACAAACGCTAAAGTGCTGCACCTTTTTGGACTAATCCAGCTGCCGTAGCAATGCGCTGTCCCATCTTATGGGCTTTGGATGAAAAATATTTGTTGACAGCGTTTAACCAACAAAGAGAGAGAGGGAAAACATTACCTGATGATGACCATGTCGCAGTTTAGCTAAATTAATTCACGCCTCCTCCTAACGCCTTCGTCGATTGCAATGCATTAAAACATTGTTTCCCAGCCACAGCTGCGCTTCATTCTCAAAATGTATAGTTTGTCTAAAGAGATGTTTACAAACTATATTGTACACTACTACCAGGGATACAAATTAGCCAGCGCAGCAACATTTTGTGTCTGGCGGTTTGTTTACTTTCGGGGGTTCCATAGTCATTTTCCCGCATGTTAACCATGACCAATTAAAAAGCAGTTTAGGAAATACGTTCAATAACATCTGGCCAATGAGTGATGTGAGTTTTGTCAGATGACTGCATTTTGGTTCTTTTCAACTGGTTCGGCCCTATCAATTGGTGTGAAAGGGACTCAAAACAGCAGAAAAACGCTACAATGTATCATTTGTTGTCCTTGGTCCGGTCCAAATGAATTGAACCACAGATGTGCATATTGCAATATCAATGCTGAAATGTTATTTAATGCAGCCCTACTGTACCTCAATAACAGCAAAGGGCTAATGCAGGTAAGACAAAGAGGACTTCTAGAACAAGCATGGCTTAGCAATGGCATACATAATCCAAGAAGGCTAGGCTAGAGATTAACATGAGAGAACAGACAAAAATTAAAGTGAGGTGCCGACAAGTTCAAAATATGATAAAGCCAAGGTCACACTAGAGGAATCTTTCTAAAAACTGGTCCTCGCTCAATGTTTTACATTTCTGTACAGAGTTTTGATCTTCTATTGCTCTCATGCATTCACATGATGTGAAATCGTAGGTCAGAGTTTACAAAACCTAAACATTCAAATGCATCGACATTCAAAACTTGATGTACACTTTTTGTTTCTGGTCTGCTGCATTTGCATGCTTATGAATGGAAGTCTATGAGGGAGGAAAGTGCAGTGTATCTGAAGCTTAAGCAAAAGAGAAATACAAAAACATGAGCAAGAATAAAAAAAAAAGGAAATCAGACTACACTAGACTAATAGTTTATACAGAAAACTGTAACTGGCTTCATAAGGACAGATAGAGTAAGAACTAATATGAGCATACGATACTTGGTGTGGAAGGGTTTGAGAGTCACAGTTTTTTAGCCTGCTGATTGGCTTCAGGTGTGTGCATGAATGTGCAAAAGAGAATGGGAAATGTAGTTTGGAATAAGACATGATAGTCTATAGCTACGTCCCAAATAGTACACTATGCATATATGCACTATGTACTTATGCACTTACACACTCAACAGCATAGTATACAAATGTAGTGTTGTCCCAAATGGAACAAACTAATGTTTTTTTTTTTACTAAGCGGAAGTTCAAACCGTTTCCCTGATGACGTTTGACGGTTGTCAAATTAGTGAAATAAATGACCAAAGTACCAAATAATACCTTCCATAAGTATAAACGCATTCACCATCGGGAGGCCCTATAATCACTCTCGTAGAAGAATTTTGCTTTTACCATCCAAAATAAATAAAGTTATCCAACATGAGCGCCTGATAGCTCCGCCCGCTACGTGAGCAAAGCTGCAATCGTTGAGTGCGTGAAGTGTCCATCAGAACACACTTCATTTTACCGGTTGAATAAGTGAATTATCCGGGTAATTAAAGTGCATTTATTATTTTTTGAGTTTTCAGTGTGAACGCACTACACTGTTTATACTACAAAATGGTGTAGAATTGTGCATAAGTATTCGATTTGGGTTGCACCTTATGTCATCAGTTCTCAATCCCAGTTCTCACGCCCCAACATTGCACATTTATGCCACACTTCATGCTTCTTAAATAAGATGCTGCAGGCATGCCATTGTGTATATCCATAAATAAACATTGAAATAAAAGGTGAAGTAATGATTTCTCATACTCCGGTAGTGTAAAATGTGGGAGAAGGGACTAGGGAACAATGTAAACTGTGTAGGGACGTGTCAGTCTAAAAACTGTTCGTGCATGGAGCACTCCTTATGAGCTGGATATCAAAATCAGATGTGTTAAAAAGAGAGACATGCAAAAATATGTAAATCAGTGGAGTGCAAGGACCAGGATCGGCAAATGCTGGCCTATGCGGCGTGAGAGTCTGTGTAGTGTTAATGGGTGACCTCTGGTGATGAGCGAACAAAAGAGCATGGATGGGACTTGAGACATTTTTAACGTGCAATTCTCACATCCGCCACATGAAACATATGCCAAAGTAACAGCAATTCATTCTGTTGTGGTGATGCCTGATAGATTAGGGACTAATAAGCCAAAGGATAGTGAGTGAGTGAATTCTTGCTTAAATAAACTATCGCTAACTATGATTTTACCTAACTCCTAATTTGCTTATTATTTATCATTTTCAAGGTAGTGGATTGGTACTAGGTAGTAAATGTCCTGTGAAGTGCTTTGAAATGTGCATTTTTATTTGATGAAATCCCAAAGAGAGAGTGATACATAGTGTAGCCCCTCCTGTTTTTGAAAAAAAAAAAAACAGCCAATAGCATTTTGTTTTCTCACATCTCTGTCACTAAAAGTGGTTGAGCTCAAGTGCATCACATGAAAAAAGCGTCTAGAAGGGAGCGAGGCATGTCAGATACTAGAGAGCATTTGATTGGTTGCTCCATGTAAGCGGAAGTGACAAACTGTTTACATATAAACATGTTTCTATGAGTTTTCTCCTAAATGAGACTGTTGTCACTGTTTTGGAGCACACTACCTTAAAGATATCCTAAAAACAAAGAATACTGTAATGTAATAAGCATTTATATTGCACATTTATTGTGTATGGTCATACACCCAGTGCTTAATTTGTGAATTGCGAGGTCCTGGAACAAATCGGGGTAACAGAGGGGGGTTGCTGGATGGCGGAGAGGTATGGCCGACGAAAGTGAAGAGGGTTGAGGAGTTGCGGAAAAAAAGTGAAAGTGAACAGTGGACGGGGGAGGAGGGCGGTTGAGAAGGGGGATTTGTAAAATGAGGCGCCGGATCAGATTTCAGAGGTGCCAGATCCAGAGTGTTCCAGCACAAATTAAGCCCTGCATACACCCAAAGCACTTCACAATCATAGTGAGATATCTCCACACCACCACCAGTGTACAGCATCCACTTGGATGATGCGAAAGCAGCCACAGGACAACAGCGCCAGCGCTTCACCACACACCAGCTATTGGTGGAGTGGAGAGACAGTGATACAGATAATTTGGTGAATGGGAGGCCATGATGGGTAAGGGCCGATGGAGGGAACTTGGTGAAGCCACCGGGGTTACACCCCTGCTCTTTACGAGAAGTGCAATGGGATTTTTAATGACCACGGTTTAACGTCTCCGCTGAAAGATGGTGCTCACTGATAGTATAGTGTCCCCTTCACTTTACTGAGGCACTCACACAGACCACAGGTTAAGTGCCCCCTGCTGGCCTCACGAACACCACTTCAAACAGCAACCTAGATTGCTCATGTGGTCTCCTATCCAGGTACTGACCAGGCTCAGGCCTGCTTAGCTTCAGTGAGAGACCATTCTTGGGCTGCCGGGTGATATGACTGTGGCTGATAACTAGCATCTAAAAAAAAATCATTTTAATTTCACAGGACCTTTAATGTATGTATTAGGTATTATGTAGTAGATAGGATTAGGAATATAAAATAAGATAATGCATAACGTGCTTTATAAGTTCTAATAAACTGTCAATATCTTAACAATAGGCAGGTAACTACTTAATAGTGAGCACTGGTACTTAAACAAGAGATTTAGTGTTTTTTTTTTGTTTGTTTTTTAATAAAGCAATATCATTGTTTATGACAACATCTGAATTTTGCTGTTGACTTACTCACTGTATGTTCCTGTCAACAGCCAGATGATGTTTCTCCAACACCAGACGAAGAAGATGGACGACCCAAAGTCAAGCTGGTCCGCTTTGGGTGGGTTCTAGGAGTCTGGGTGAGAAAAACACAATCATGAATATTACATATAATATTCAAGTTATGAATTTTTATAAATTGTTTGTTTCTGTTGACCACAAAACAAGATTTTCTGACGAAAGTTGAAAAAAAAGCAGTCACTGACATCATTAGTAGGAAACAAAACATACTATAATAACACTACATTAACCAAGCTTGAAATATATGATCCTTATAGCAACCCGTCTAACGAGACAAACTCATCCAAGTCTTCATATTCTTCTCTTATTTTTATAATTCTTCGAAGGAGGAATAATCTTTTTATCTTTATATAATGATACAATATGGAACGCCAGTCAAAAACTGTATCACTCCATCTCTTTCTCTCTTTACAATCAGGATATGATGTTGTTTTCTCCTTATTTTTATGTTTAACAGAAAAATTCAGACTCCATGAAATTGTAAGTTAAATAAATGAAATGTGTACAGATTCGCTGCATGTTGAACATCTGGGGAGTCATCATGTACTTGCGGCTGCCGTGGGTCACATCTCAAGCTGGACTTGGTGAGTCGATCCTCCAAACTTGCATCTCTTGAATTCAATTTTCAAGAGTTCACACTTAGCTGATGACTGATTATAAAGCTTGTTTGGCATGCTGTCCCGGGAGAGCACCCTGAGCTTATAAGATGCTCGAGCCTGGGGCTCCCTCCCGTTGCAGGGCGAGAGGGCAGTTTGAGCTCAGATAGATCTTAAAACTCCCCTGCTGTTGAAGCTGATGAACAAATGGGGATTGCTCTTAAGAGATAACTACTTACTAGGAGCATGTCTATGGTGCCGATTTGGATTAGTCAATAAACTAGAGTTGCATGTTTTTGGACAGTGGGAGGAAACTGGGGGAAACCCACGCGAGAACGTGGACAACATGTAAACTCCATACAGAAATGTTGACTGGCTTGGTATGGACTAGAACCAGTGACGTTCTTGCTGTGAGGCAACAGTGTTAACCACTGGGCCACCGTGCCACACACCTAGGAAAGGAGGAGGAGTAGGGGTGGTAGGGGGATTCTTCAAAACGAAGATAGCTGTGGTATGGAACTTAGGTTATTTATAGAGACTTAGGAATCATTTTTTGAATGAATCATGAATTGGATAATGCAGGACCAGCTGTGTGCAATTATAAGCACATGATACTCTCAAACACTTACCCTTGTGTTGTGACAATTCCTTAAAAATCTTTGTTCGTCTTCAGAATACAATTTAAGATACTTTAGATCTGAGTGCTCGATCATCTTCCATAGACAACAAGGGTCCTGAGATGTTCAGAAAAGGAACCAAAAACATTGTCAAAACAGTCCAAAAAAACTTTTTTGAAACTTGAGTAATGTTGAAACATTGAAGCCCCATGGACTGTTTTGATACTGTGTTTGTCACAATCGATGTGGGGAAAGGACAAGGACTCAAGTCCAGAACTAAAAATGGGTTTATTAATAATAAAAAAAATAAACAAAATGCAACAAAACCTACCCCGAAGGGGAAAACATTAACAAAACAAACACTTGACTGGGCAAGCAGGCAGGGATCAGGTCTGGACAAGACACGACTGGATAATTACATCTGGAAAGGCGTGAGATGAACTGGCACAGAACAGCAGACACAAGGAGACTATAAGCAAAAATAATTCATTAACAGACAGGTGAACAGGATAAACTAATAATGGGTTAACATGGAGGTCAGGACTAGACAATAGACGGGAGAGCACATGACACGGGAGAGCACAAGTCATGTGCTCGCATAATACGAGACTAGAACACACAGCCAATGACAGAACTCATTAACCATGTGTTCACATGAACATGACATAAAAAAACGTGACCACAATGTACCACCAGGCCATGTGGTTTAACAACACCAACACAAGACTGACCGCAAGACACGAGTACACGATAAATAAAAACACTCACCGTGACTAACACATGGGACATGCATGTTCCGATCCCAGAGCCAACCGAAACAGAAACAAACTACACTGGAGCACTGGGAACGAAAACACCATGCCGCGAACAAAACAACAACCACACCAGGACAAGAGCGAGCATCCCGAGCACACCGGGACCTCATCAAGCAGGAGAGCGCACAGTCCGAGCGTGACCAAGACGGCGTTCATGCAAAGGGAACACAATGAGAGAAAACGAGTGCTTGACCCAAGAAAACTCTAGCCGAGCACAACATACTAGACAAGAGAGGACTAGTGTCGGGACTCTGCCACCAAAACAAGAATTAACAAGAGTGAAGTGGCAGAATCCTGACAGTGTTTTGTTCCTTTTCTGGACTTTGAATGCCTCATGACCATTTCTGTATATGGAGGGCTAAAGAACTCTTAGATTTCATCTGGATCATATTAAATTGCCTTTTGAAGATAAGCAAAGGTCTCAGGAGACTGGAACGTCACAAGATTAATACAATAATTTTGATGAACTAACCCTAAAATGTAACTAAGTCTCAAATGTCTTTTTAACCATTTATTATGTTCTAAACTAGTCATAATTTAAAGTAATTTGACACATTTTCACTTGTAGTTCTGACATTCGTCATCATCTTCATGTCTGTCACCATCACAACGATCACGGCGACGTCAGTGTCTGCAATCTCTACCAATGGGAAAGTCTACTCTGGTCAGTGGGATTTTTTTCTTCTTCAGCCTCATATAAAAGCAATTTTCAGCACATAGAAAGAATATTAAACTAAAACTGTCTAAACTATTGTGCAATGTTTTATCACAGTTCAAATCTATGTTTATAGATAGATAGACAGACAGACAGACAGACAGACAGTTAATAGACATATAAAGAAAAAAAAAACATATATAGTGATGAGAAAAAGTTGACACCCCAATTCCATTTTTTCATTTCAGGACATCAAAATGATCTGATCTGTCTTAAAACTTTGAAAATAAAACCTCAAATAAACAGCATCATAAAGCATTGACAAAAACAAGTCAGGCACTGTGAATTAAATGCTACTTCTGATCCTCAGCAGATTTTTGAGCAGTTTGTTGGTCTGGAGCTTCAATGTGTGTGAACCCACAGCTAAAGTGAAGTCAACTGATCAAAACAAGTAAAAATATTTGATAATTTAATCATCCATAATCTTTTCTCCAGGTGGTACATACTTCATGATTTCTCGGAGTTTGGGTCCAGAGCTTGGAGCGCCCATCGGTTTGCTCTTTGCGTTTGCCTGTTCTCTTGCCTGTGCACTTCACACAGTAGGCTTTTCAGAAACTGTCAGAGACATGCTCAAGGTAAGACATGCACACTTTGATTTTAGTGGGAATCCCAGCACTAACCACTAGCTACTTGTCGCGGCAGATGAAAGAGTTCCCAACACAACTGCTTTCCCTTTCACCAGGACTTTAAATCTCAGATGGTGGACGATGTGAATGACGTGCGGATCGTTGGGGCGATTACTGTCACCGTTTGCCTCCTCATCACATTCGCTGGCATGGCATGGGAGGCAAAGGTACAGTCCCTTTTCCAGTTACTATTTTTTGCACTAAAAAAGAAACACCGAACAGGCTCATTGAAAATATGTGATTCAATCTAGATTTCACGAACATGCAAAAGCATACTTCAACATACAGCTGACTGCAGTTTCTAGCTAAAATGCACAATAGGCAGCTAGTACACCAGTAAGACGCCAAGGACTGTTGTTCCTTTTAACAACTACTGATATTTACATAGACATACACTCACCGACCACTTTATTAGGTACACCTTACTACTAGCGGGTTGGACCCCCTTTTGCCTTCAGAACTGCCTTAAATCCTTTATGGCATAGATTCAACAAGGTACAGGAAATATTCCTAAGAGATTTTGCCCAATATTGACATGATAGCATCACGCAGTTGCTGCAGTATGCCTTCCGTCCACACTACCCCAGGGTTTTCGAGTCCCGAAGAGGCTGTTTTTGTTTTAAAACGCTGCTGCTATGTGTCAGTATGGATGGGGGAAAACGGAAACATCTGAAAATGTAGGCATGGCTGCAAACATTCGCACTACCTGGTTAGGCTTTTTTCCTCAATAATAAGTACACAAAGTTCAGTCTTGCATCCTTTCCTTAAGTTCAGACTTTGCAAGTTTGATGGAAAACAAACTCCCAAGGACACATCGGGTAAATGGTGTAGTTTATAACCTCATTCACATCACCCTGGCTATGCTTCACTATCGACAACTTAACAGACACCAAAAATGTGTAGTGACATATTCACCGTATGCATATTTATAACAAAACAAAGCCTATACCATAACTGCCTCCTTTCATTTTCTTCGAAAAATACGAAGCGTACCCTGTCTCTTTTGCTGAATATCAGTTTTAATAATCAATAATGACCATTATAAAAGTATAATGTATAATAAGTTTATACAATACAGTCAAGCGATCAGTCTAATGTGCAGAATCTGTGTACGTGGTAAGATAAATTTATATATTAACTTATCTTTGTGCTCAGCTAACACACGTCACAGAGAACAAGTAATAGATTCAAAAGTCATTAAATAAAGACAATATTAATTAAATATCACGTTTAACAACTATAGTGAGATGAAACCCAGCAGAAGATCCTTGAAAAACTGTCCGATGTGCACTGCTCTCATCTGGGGAGCTGTGCTGAAAGCACCTGCTGACTGCCTTGGGCTCAGACATCCACATATGATGCAGCGCATGCCAGAGTGTGTGTGGTCACATGATGTGCGTTTTCAGCGGTGTAGTGTGGACGAAGATCTGTTCAGAAATATTAGGTGAAACGCCAGTATGGACGTAGATCGATTTTATTTTAAAAAAGCCATTTTAAAACTAAAACGTATTATAGTGTAAACAGGACCTGAGATGATTCGCGCTTTATGACATGGTGCGTTATCCTGCTGGAAGTAGCCATCAGAAGATGTGTACACTGTGATCATAAAGGGTTGGACATGGTCAGTAACAATACTCAGGTAGGCTGTGGCGTTGACACAATGCTCAATTGGTACTAATTGGCCCAAAGTGTGCCAAGAAAATATCCCCCACACCATTACACTACCACCACCACCAGCCTAAACCATTGATACAAGGCAGGATGGATCCATGCTTTCATGTTGTTGATGCCAAATTCTGACCTACTATCCAATTGTCACAGCAGAAATGGAGACTTATCAGACCAGGCAACGTTTTTCTAATCTTCTTTTGTCCAGTTTTGGTGAGCCTGTGTGAATTGTAGCCTCAGTTTCCTGTTCTTAGCTGACAGGAGTGGCACCCGGTGTGGTCTTCTGCTGCTGTAGCCCATCTGCCTCAAGGTTGGACGTGTTGTGTGTTCAGAGATGCTCTTCTGCAGAGCTCAATTGTAACGAGTGCTTATTTGAGTTACTGTTGCCTTTCTATCAGCTGGAACCAGTCTGGCCATCTTCCTCTGATCTCTGGCATCATTAAGGCATTTGCGCCCACAGAACTGCCGCTCACAGGACATTTTCTCTTTTTCGGACCATATGGCTGTGCATGAAAATCCCAGTAGATTAGCGTTTTTTGAAATACTCAGACCATTCATTGATTCATATGTGTTTGGGCATGAAGCAACTCGAGTAGAGAAAGTAATTTAACCCTTTCTGCATGCCTAGGTTAATGCTGACAGTGCAATTTTTGTAAGTGATTTAAATTATTAGTGGGGACATTTCAATAGTCTGCGGATATTGATGGAGAACAATCCCCTCCATCCATGCTAATTCTACGCCCCTGGCTTCACCTATCTATCTCCAGTAAGATGAACAACTTCTCTGGCATGGTCAGTTTGCCTATTAACTTACATAAATATCTAGATAAAACTATGTGGTTGAAGTGCACTTTTCTTGTATGTTTGCTTTTGAAAAAATTATTGGTTGGGGTTAGGTCAGTGGTTCACTAGGTGATCTGTACGACAAGTGCTGCCTTCTCAAGGATGTGTACAAGGAAAATGTGTATCTAAAAAGTAAAACAAATCATACCCTATGCAAAATATTTCAGATTTGAAAAAATAAAGACTGTATAAAGCGCACTCTAGTGGATTTGTTGTTTGAAACGTGCAATAAATTGTACATGGAGCAATGTATTTTTAGCATCACAAAAATGTTGGCTGAGGCATATTTCCAAATTTCCTGGGCCGAATAAATTTTTACTTTGAAACTATTTCAACTCAGATGTTGCAAATAAATCTTTCAGTCAAAAACCAATTAACACATTGCAAGTGTTTAATACTCTTCTCTTGTAATATTTACACCAGTAATCTTTGTTTTTGCCCCACTACAGGCTCAGATCTTGTTCTTCATCGCCATCATACTCTCCTTGATTAATTATTTTGTGGGTACGGTCATTCCCCCCACCCAAGAAAAGGAGGCAGTGGGATTTTTTGGCTACCGCTGTGAGTACACATGTAACACTGACAAAAAAAATTAATTAAAAAAATGCTCCGGTCCTTCTGGCAGTCCGCCTCTTTTACCAATGCTCTGTGGATGGTGTATTCAGCTGTTCTTATCTAATCTTATGGTGGCACAGAGGCTGCATTTTTTTATTTACTTCATCCAATAACTTAAAATTAAGTAAATTTGTATTTACACATATTTACAAAAACTGCCCAAAACGCTGTCTAACATAATTCAAGCCAGTTGCAATACATGTATGCAATGATAAGAGATGTCCACGCTGATGTCTATTTAAAACTTACCATGTGTATATAGATGATTGTAGAACTGAAGGTACACTTTACAAGATAAGCCTTTTATTTTTCTAAAACACATTTTTTAAATAACATATACAAACATTATTTTTAAAGACAACTTGATACAAGTTTGTGATGTTTGTATGTGTATTTTGGGACGTTTTGTTAAAAAGTTGTCACCTCCTGTCAGATTGGCTTGGTGAAGGACCAGCAAAATCTAATCACAGTTTTTCTCTTTCAGCTGATATTTTTGTATCAAATCTGCTGCCTTCCTTCCGAGGTCCGAGTGGAAATTTCTTATTGGTTTTTGCAATCTTCTTCCCGGCTTGCACGGGAATTCTGTCTGGTGTCAACATCTGTGGAGACCTCAAGGTAAGTTTACAGCTTTTCAAGCTAAGAATCTCCAGAAGTAAAGTCAATGTGCCTTTAACACACATCACAGACATGAGTGTTTCCATGTTATTCCAGGATCCAACGGGTGGGATTCCTAAAGGGACCCTACTGTCTATTTTATGCACCACCCTGAGCTATTTGTTGATCGCTGCCACATGTGGTGAGATTAGACTTTCATTACACAATAAGTTAGTTATGTAAGTTATGTAAGTGATTTCTGGAATACACTGATATTGATATCTGATATCAGTGAAACAAACATGTTTCTAACACCTCTCACCCCCTAATGATCATCCAAGTGCCTAATGTGTTGAGCTTAAGGGGTTGCAGCAATCAAAAGATTGGGAACCGAGAAAAATATATATCTTTGGCTTGTGAAATGCAGCAAAACTAACTTTGCTGAAGCATCAAAAAGAAATAAAGCGACTTCTGCAAGTCAGGATTTTTTTGGGCGGGGGTCCAGCACAGGAAAACTTCTCGGATATGCACACAGTTCCTAAGCCTTTCCTGATCATAACCCTTCTTTTTAAGCCTAGATGCCCCTATATTTTCTATGCTTTGAGCTTCCTCTGTCTTTCTTCTCATCCCAAGTGTTTATGCATCTTACTGCTGATCGGCTTCTAAAATGTTTATTGCTCAGTCCAATTCACTTTTCAACAGTATTATTCAAAAATCACTTACTGCACCTTTAAATATGCTGCTTAATGAGTAAAATACTTATTAAAGCATTGTCCTCTCCTCTCTATCAGCTTCAACTGTGGTAAGAGATGCTTCTGGGAATGTAAACGATAGTTTAGCATTGTCAAATTACACAATCCAATGCAGCGGTCTGGGCTGCAAACATGGCTGGAATTTTGACCGCTGTGAACTGTACCGAAACTGTACCCAAGGACTGGCAAACAACCTCCGGGTGAGCACATCCAACATACTGATGAATCAGTAACTAAAGCTTTGTTAATTTCCATTGAGATGCATTTATTTTCATTCAAGAATTTAATTTAAAGTAATTAAGGCAAAGATCAGAATGCATTGAACTACAGTTATTAAATGTTATTTTAGTATTATTTGGAGCTGTGATGAAAAATAGAATTGAGGAAAGATTTTTCCAGAATTGTGATTCTGATCTTATGTAACCCCGTCGGTCCTATGCTACCCAACCCGCTGGGATCAAACTGGCGGCTCATTGCATGAGATTCAGTTGCTTTAACAAGAAGGCTAAAGACCATTACCTCAACTGTCTGTCACTAGAGCACCTTTAGAGGTCAGAGGAGTGAAGTTTACCTGCACAGCACCTCACTAGCTGGCCTCTGCTACACTTAGATTTCACCAACAGATGGCGCTGTATGTTTTATAAACAGCCACACTCTGGCAATCTTATAATATACGCCACAGCCATATCACCCTGCAGCCCAGGACCGGTTACTCACTGAAGCGAAGCAGGGCTGAGCCTGGTCAGTACCTGGATGGGCGACCACATGGGAAAACTAGGTTGCTGTTGGAAGTGGTGTTAGAGAGGCCAACAGGGGGCGATCATCCTGCGGTCTGTGTGAGTCCTAATGCCCTAGTGAAAGTGAAGGGGACACTACACTGTTAGTGGCTATGGGTCTGTGAGCGCTGGCATGTCTATTTGTATGGCAGAAAATTCACCCTGCGAACTGACCACCAAGCCCTTAGTGCACTTATGTCTCCATCTGGGTCTGGTCACAAACCATTGCGCATGTACAGCTGGACTGACCGCCTCCAGCAGTATGACTTTAAGGTACAATACACCTCAGGCAGAGATAATGTGGTGGTGGATTTGCTGTCCCGTTCTGTGTCAATACCCATTGTCACATTGTCTTTGGAGGAACTCACAGAGGAATCTGCTGCTGATTCCGCATTTTCTGCTGTCCATGAGTATGCCTTGAATAGTTGGCCAGCTCATGTTTCGACAGATATACAGCCGTATGGCAGTTAAACATGAACTGTTATGCTGGAACGACACTTGCTTAGCTTGTGGACACTGTGCTGGCCATGGCGCATGAATGCCACCTTGGCATAGTTAAACTAAAGCAGCGCTGTAGGGATCTTGTATGGTGGCCATACCATAAGAATTCTGAAAATCAAAGAATTGATCAAGAATCATTTCTCAATTCAATTTATCGACACAGTTCTAGTATCATTCAACTATATTTAGATAACTAAAGAAAATGTATCTCACCACTCAAACTTACCAATAATTAATTTATTTTGATCAGATTCTTACCGTTGTGTCAGGATGGGGCATTCTGATCACCATTGGAACCTTTGCTGCAACCTTGTCATCAGCGCTGGGCTTCCTGGTGTCCGCCCCCAAAGTTTTCCAGGTAGACATTACAGCTGTTAGTTGACAGTACTATTGTTTGTAGTATTCTGTTGTTTGTGTAGCATGCATTCAATTCTTACATTTCCATGTGCTTTTATTCAGTTATTGTGTAAGGACAAGATTTACCCCTACATCGGCTTCTTCGGAAAAGGTTATGGGAAAAACAAAGAGCCTCTTCGTGCCTACGTTCTCACGTTTATCATTGCTATGTGTTTCATCCTCATTGGTGAGCAGGGGATCTCCTCCAGATCAGTTACTGTTTCTCTCAGGGGATGTTTTTTAACCTGTGATATTGATGTTTTCAGGTAATTTGAACACAATTGCTCCTCTGATTTCCAACTTCTTCCTCGCCTCTTACGGCCTCATAAACTTCAGCTGCTTCCATGCGTCGATCACCAAATCACCTGGTGAGATTAATTTTGCATTGCATTAATGAATGTTGATAGACTTTATATAAATTGATTATTAGTTGATATCCAGTACAAAAATTATGCTTAATTAAGCATACAGTTAGTATAATAGAGAAAGTAGTTTTACAAAAAAGATGCTTACTTGTTTCCTAGTGGTTAAAAAGTCAGACTTTTGATCCAAAGGTTGCAGGTTCGAGTCACAGCATTTTCCAGAATTGCTGTGTGTGCAGTTGTTTTGGTTAAATGCAAATTATGAGCATGGGACAAAGTTGACAATTTAATTACATGAATTATTATGAAGGTATGGCGACGCAGTAGGTAGTGCTGTTGCCTCACAGCAAGAAGGTTGCTGGTTCGAGCCTCAGCTGGGTCAGTTGGCGTTTCTGTGTGGAGTTTGCATGTTCTCCCTGCATTCACGTGGGTTTCCTCCGGGTGCTCCGGTTTCCCCTACAGTCCAAAGACATGCAGTACAGGTGAATTGGGTAGGCTAAATTGTCTGTAGTGTATGAGTGTGAATGAGTGTGTGTATGGATGTTTCCCAGAGATGGGTTGCAGCTTGAAGGGCATCCACTGCGTAAAATTGTGCTGGATAAGTTGGCGGTTCATTCCGCTGTGGCGACCCCGGATTAATAAAGGGACTAAGCCAAAAGGAAAATTATGAATGATTATGAAGGTATACTTCTAGTATGAGTAGACTTGCAGTACAAATGAGAAATATCATTGTAGATTATTCATTCATTCATTCATTCATTCATTTTCTGAATGAATTTTTCTGCAAATTTTCTGCGCCCCTGCGTCGCCCCATTGTAGATTAGTTAAGCATTTACAGTGTAGTAAGATTACAATTATAGCACACTTAAGTAGACCAATTTAGTCCCAAGAGGTGTAACACTTTGAAATATACTACTAGTACATAAATGTTAATACTCGTTGTGCATTACTTATGGATACTACTTTTTTTTTGTTAGGGAAGTAATGTAATAAATGGAAGGAAATTAAGATATTTTATTAGCTACGTTTCCATCCACCTATTTTCATGATTATTTTGGACATGAGCATAAAAAATAGGTTAATGGAAACGCCAAGATGCGCATTAATTTTAAAACTGCACATAAAAAATATATGCGTATAATTAAGTAGGACATTAAGTAGGATGTGCGTAAAGTACGATGGAAACACTTTTACCGAACAAACTCTTAAAAAAAAAAAAAAGTTAATAAATTAAATGTTTGTTATAAGAGATCATGTGATGATAAAAATGTGTATGAATGGACAAACCATCAGGCTGAGCATACTGTAAAACATCTGAAATGTTGTTTTGGTCAGTCTAAAACGCCTTAACTGTTTCAGTATAAGTGCTATTAAATTATTAATATAATTGATTAATTGATTCCTCCAGAATCAAGAGCGTCTGTGCTCCGCGTCTCACGCCTTCAAACACCACCGCACGTTCACTGCCTGCCAGAATTGCCTTCTGAGGCACCAGTCATTTATTAAGTGAAGATTCACGCAGCTCTCCTACTGCAGCAAATTCCGTTTTTACTGTTAATATTTAGCACCAGTAAATCAGGAAGTGACAAATTTGTTCACCTTGACCCATTGGATGGGAACGCTGCTTTATTAGCACAGCTTTTATGCGATATCCAGTTTTGCACGTAAAATTTATATATATATATATATATTTTTTTTTTTTTCAGGGTTTTCACCTGTATTAGATAGGACAATCAAGAGAATTGACAGTAAAGCATGGGGAGCAGAGAGAGGAGAGGGATCAGCATAGGGCCGCAAAGCGGAATTGAACTCAGGTCGCCGTGAGCACCGTAGTGCATGTGTCGACACACTAACCACTACACCACTGGCGGCGAAAAATTTATTTGCATTTTTGGATGGAAACATAGCTATTGAGATGTCACTGGGCTTTAAAAAGGCTTGTTTTGTTCTGCTTTAAGTCTCAAGTTGCTTTTGAAACTTGCTTTTGTGTCTGATAATCATTTCTCTTGCAGGATGGCGACCACAGTACCGGTTCTATTCTCCATGGTCATCCCTTTTTGGCTGTTTATTGTCGTTCACACTCATGTTTTTGTTCACATGGTGGGCCGCTCTTGTCACTTCCGCCGTCGTCATCTTCCTCATAGGTTACATCAACTATAAAAAAGCTTGTGAGTATCATGTTTTATCAGTTCAGCTACATAACCACATATTCATTATATGGCATCTTATTAGGGGTTCTGCAACACTCAGTATAACATTGAACTGTTTGGTACAACCTCTATGGTTCAATACACATGAATTGCTATTTTTCGGTTTTGCATTTAAAAGTTGTATGCTTCCATGCATGTTTAAATGTATATTTATGTGCAATGTTCAATCAGTGGACGCTAAAGTTAGGGACATTTACATTCACGCCATTTTTATTACCCTGGTTTTGACAGTGCATGAGCGCATGTGGGACCAGAACCTACAATGCATGTTGCTATCAGTGTTTGACTTAATTAATTTAGGCTTTGTTAAATAAACATTGAACCTCAAGGCGCAAAGATCTAAAAAGTGCCCTTATCTAAACCTGCGAATGAACTATACGATGCACAAATTAAGTCTTGAGCTGCATCCGAAATTGCATACTTCCATACTGTATAGTACGCTAAAAACAGTATATGAGGCGAGTAGTATGTGAGAAGTACCTGGAAGACCTACTACTTCCAGGGTGATTCTGTCATCGAATGAAAGCTACGCTATCCCATGATGCACCACAAGAGAATTCAAGAATGGGAGTGAAGCGACGCAACTTAAGCGGGTAACATGTCCAATTTTTTAATAATATGAAGAGTTTTCCATATAAGAACTGTGTACTGACAAAATCCCTGTCAAGGTCTGATCAAGTTTCATACATATCATAGTCTTTGCTGATCCTTCCTTTAATAACAAACGACCGACAAATCCAGGCAGGGTGGGTTATTGTATTAAGCATCAGAAAAATGAAAAGAACAAATACAGCAAGGTGGGCTTTGCTATACTGTGACCCGATCCGAACCATGACCAATCAATACTGTTGCACCCCTACATATCTGTACATATTTCAACACTTTTTTTTCTCATCTTGACTGTTTTTATGTATAGACGTGAACTGGGGCTCATCTTACCAGGCCGCGTTCTATAATATGGCTTTGACCTTCTCGATGAATCTGACTACTGTGCCGGATCACGTCAAAAACTTCAGGTAAGAATCATTACCAAAGCAATCACCACAGATCACCAAACACTAGTTTCTCATGAACAAACTCTCTCTCTCTTAGGCCTCAGTGTCTGGTTCTGTCCGGCCCTCCCAACACCCGTCCTGCTCTGGTGGACTTTGTGGGCACTTTCACCAAAAATGTCAGCCTGATGATCTGTGGGAACATAAACATAGTAAGAGCTGTGGCATTCATAAAAATCACCAACTCGTTTTTACTATTGAAAGTGCCTTTGTCACTTTTGAACAATTAAATGTTTGATAACTCAGGAGGGCGAGCAGTCTGATTTTCCTGAACACAGTGCTGATATGGTGGTGGAATGGCTGAATAAGAGGAAGATTCGATCTTTCTACACACCTTTTGCTGCTGAAAGTCTGCAGGATGGCGCCCACAATCTCATGCTGGTAAGATAATCTCTTCAGATCGGTTTCTTCTGATGGTCCATTCTTTTCTGTCAATTGTCACAAGTTTTGGGTGTAATTTGTCACAAAGTTACTAGTTACTTTAAATTACTTTTATACTGAAAAGGTGATGTAAGGGATTACTTTCTATTTTTAGTTTACAGTTACTTAAATATACTTGCCTTAAATACTGTAAATAAATTCAACAGTTTTGTACAAATCATGATATGTAAAAATGTTTTGGAAATGTATGCCTATATATATATATATATGTGTGTGTGTGCGTGTGTGTGTGTGCATTGGAATTTATATAGATTCTTAGCATTTAATCAAGTATTTAAATTAGTTGAGTAAGTTACTTTCAGACAAAAGTAATTTTAATGACTTGAAATAACTTACCCAATGCTGATCATCACTATAGGCTTCAGGTCTTGGCAAACTAAAGCCAAACACCCTTGTTTTGGGATACAAGACAAACTGGCAGGAATGTAAACCGGAGAGTTTGCAGGACTACATCAACACTATTAAGTGAGCTCCTGTTTTGTTTGGAAAATCAGTAAAAAACTGATGCACTTTTATCATTGAATTTTGATGATTGTTGAATGATCCTCGTTTAGCGACGCTTTCGACTCAAGCCACGGAGTCGCACTTTTGAGAATGATGGACAAATTGGACATTGGTGATGATTTGTACGGTACGGCAGGTATGTATGTGTGTGTTTTATACAGTGCGATGAATAGGAAATGCATTGATGCTACCGCCTGAAAGCTGGTGCACACAGGGACAATTTTTGCTCACACTTATTGTCATTGCTTTTTTCCAAGTTGTTTTTCTGCATTCATATTCAAGCAATTTTCACTAGAGATGAGCATAGTGAATGTGCAAAATGGCACTGCCCCATCTAAAAACATGCATCAGATTATTTATGTGGTGTGGGAGTAATCCAGGTGCAAAGAAGTTGAACACACCTACTCATCTACTCATTGACAATTCCTGTATATTTACTTGGGTGTCAAAATTAATTGGTTTTACGGTGCATCACTTTGCAGACAAAGACAATTTGGTATCGGTTCAGTAACGAACCTTAAATTCATTGCCATTGGATTAGATAGTTGTCAACAGATTAGATTGCTAACGGATTGTTGCCATTGGAATAGAGTGTGGTAATTATCATAGCTCAAATACAGGAGAGGTTTGATTACAGGACAAGCTGCAGATCAATTCTCTGTTCATTGCAAGTAACGAATGACAATTATAGGCCTATATATATTATTATATATATTATTCAGAATATGCCTATTAAATAGGAATATGAAAAAAAAAATTCCATGGCCCCCCAAACTGGTTTTTTGTCCTCCTGTGCCAGAAAAACTGAAATATCCGGTTTCACAAGGTGGTGCTTTGTATAAGAAAAAGCCATGAAAAAAGTATGGCTTAAGCACCACTGACTGGTAGTATTTCTGTAACTTCAGCAGCTCAATTTATTTTTCACAAAAAAATGGCATTTTGTATGATGCTTTTATTCCCAACATTTTGCGCACCCGTGTGTACACTGACATTAGTGCCTTTCGCTTAGTCATGAAGCATAAATGTCGCCAATAAGTGGGAGCAAAAATCATCCTGTGTGCATGGCCTTAAATCACACAACAAACTTTGACATTAGTTTGTTTTGGCAGGAGATGGCTCATCTGCTATTGATAATCCTGCATATGAGGGAGATGAAGTCCCACAAACCAGAATTGACACTACTGATCGGGATTCAGGTGACAAACACATTCAATGTCATTTTTGCACTTTCACCCCACTGAAACAGCTAATTAAGTGATGACAAAGAAGAACATCATAAGCAAACATCTACATTGTAAATAACGGACATGATGGTTCATCATCAGTCGTGTATCTTTATTGTTTGCACATTTGTTGCCTTGTGGTGGATTTTGGGAAAAGCTGCTTTAACGAGTGTGAATTGGATGTAAACATAAAATCATTGTGAGTTAAACAGATCTTTTTCTACAAGTAGTGCTACACTAAGAATAGACGATTAGACTACTTATTGTTTATACCAGCACTGAAGTCTGTGCTGATATCTAACCTGATGCTAAGTTATCCTGATAACTTTAAACATTTTTTCAAAACCTTATTGAAACATTGATTTAGAAATCACGGCAGGGTCTACGTGTGTGTCCATGTAGGAAAGTGACATCAGTGCATACACATCTATACAGTGGATAGGGAGCAATTTTGGACCCTGTTACAGTCAAGCAGTTAAAACATGTCCACATCTTACCTCCATTTCTGATTCCCCATCTAGATAATTCTGATGAAGAACCAAGCGATCAAATCAAAACAGTGTTTCAGGCCAAACAAGGCAAGAAGACTATTGACATCTACTGGATCTCTGATGATGGAGGTGAGACAAGATTGCCTAATTGGCACGTACACACTTTGGAAGAAAGTTTATTTTGGGTAGGTGCTGCTCCAGCTGCTGGATGAACGTGGTTTTGGTCACAGTTTTAGCCAAAGCTTAAAGCAGAGGTGCTCAACCCTGTTTATGGAGATCTACTTTCTGCAGAGCTAGGTTGCAACCTTAATTAAACACATGTCTTTAATTACTAAGTGCTCCTTCAGATCCTACGTAGTAGTGTTTGGTCAGGGTTGGAGCTAAACTCTGCAGGGTTGAGCACCCCTGGCTAAATTTCACCCAAAAATGAAAATATACTCACCTTTTACTCTCTCAAGTGGTTCAAACCTTCATGAGTTTTTTTCATTCTGTTGAACACAGAAGATGATTTTTTGAAAAAGGTTGGAAACCAATAACAATTGACATCCATAGTGGTAAAAACACGATATGGAAGTCAGCAGCTATCAGTTTCTAACATTTTTCAAAATGTTAAAAAAGAGGTTCTTAAACAAGTGGGGGGTGAGTAACTGATGGCAAAATGAACATTTTTAGGTGAACTGTCTGTTTGGTCTAATAGGGTTATTAATATTCTATTTCCCAGAACAAATATCTAAACTAGAAATGCTCAACCCTGTTCTTGAAGATCTACCTTTCAGCAGAATTTAGCTCCAACCCTGATCCAACACAACTAAACCTAAAACTGAGTAGATGTTTGATCAAGGTTGCAGATAAAGGCCCAATCCCAATTCTACCCTTTAGCCCAAGGATGTCCAAACTTGGTCCTGGAAGGCCGGTGTCCTGGAGAGTTTAGCTCCAACCCTAATCAAATACACTTGAACCAGCTAATCAAGCTCTTACTAGATACACTAGAAATGTCCTGGCAGGTGTGTTGAAGCAAGTTGAAGATAAACTCTCCTGGACACCCCTGCCTTAGCCCTTCCCCTTACACCTTGTTTTGTGCGTATAACTGAAGGGGTAGGGGTGTCCCAATTCAATTCATCTTGAAGGTGTATGGCTAAGGGGAAGGGGTAGATAGCCCTCGAAAGAGAGATTTTTCAGGACCACACTTGAAACCAAGGGGTAAGAAAATTTCTCAGAATACACCAGCCACAACGGCAGCATGACTGCACACGGAAGTCAGAAGACGCACAAATTAGTATTTTTTTGTCAATATAACGAATTTTTACGACAACCAAACATATGTTTTGTTACATTCATAACCGCGTTCGTGTTTTACCATCATGTTTTTTTTTAAATAAACTGTAAAAAAAAAACCATTACATTTCGCTATCTATAATCCCTTATAATAACTCCTGTACAGCAGTCCCAGAACATTCTGACACTCGAATACCTTGTCAGAAATATCTAGTGGCTGAGAATTAACTTTTTACAGTGTTTGGTATAATGGTAATGTTGTTTTCTTGTGTTTACATTAATGAATATGGTCACTGTCTAAATGCACAGTAACGTTACAGTTGCGATCTTATTGCCACATTATATAGTTATGATAGCATATCGTTGTCTTCATTGATTTCCTGAAGATAAATACCAAAAAAAATATCGCAACTGGAATAACTACAGCAGTTGCGATGGTCTGATCTCACATGAAGCATGATCTCACGATTACATATGATGATGTGTGCAGGTGCTGTACTGCTGTCCCATTTCTTAGGGGTACATTTTAGGTAGGGGTACAAAAACAGAACTGGGATTATACCTAACTCTACATTAAGGTAGATCTCCAGGAACATGACTGGGCACCTCTGATCTAAAAAATAAAAACTTGCAATGGAATGACAAATACATTATTGTTTTGCTTTTGTTATCAGTTCTTGTTACAATCATAAACTCACATTCAATGGATCCACTGCTCTCTGTATCAGGTCTGACTCTTCTAGTGCCATATTTGCTGACCAGAAGGAACCGCTGGAAAAAGAGCAAAATCAGAGTGTTTATCTTAGGAGATCAAGAGACCAGGAAAGAAGACCGTGACGAGTCAGTCCATCATTATCCTCATTTTTGTAACTAGATTTATGCAGGACGTGCCGTTTAAACACTTTTTCATTTCAGCATGAAGATGCTACTAAAGAGATTCCGGCTGGAAATTGAGGAAGTTATTGTCATAACAGATGTGGATAAACCTCCTCTAGCTAAAAAGTGAGAAATTTCATAACTTCTTCCAAATCTGAATTTGTGGTATCAAAAGTTTTCTCCAGGTCTCCCAATCGTAATTATGAGTTTCCATTCCAGAAGCTGCACACCTCTTAAGTCTGATTCATGATATTTCTGCCAACATGTAAAGGAGGTAGCATAACTAACACATTTTTCTGTAGTGTGCAGCGATTTGAGGACACCATCACCCCCTTTAGGCTAAGTGAAGAACAGACCAGAGTAGACCTGCAGGAGTTCAGGAGACTCAATCCGTGGGCCGTTTCTGACAAAGATCTGGAGGCTATTAGACCCAAGGTGTGTGTGTGTGTGTGCAGTCCTGGTATTTACTTCCTTGTGGGGTAATGTTTCCTCAAGTATAGTCATAGCAGTAATGTTTGATCTTGTGAGGATATTTTTTGGTCCCTATGAAAAAAAAGACTTGTCATCCAGAATTAAGTATTTTATGTAAATATGTTTTCTCTGAGGGTTGTGTTAAGGGATAGGATAAGGCAAAGCATACAGAATATACACTCTAAAAAATCAGCTGGGCTGTTGTAACCCAATGTTAAATCAAATATGGACAAACCCAACCATTGCTCAATTCTTTATTTCTTAATCACTTTTACAATGTAGATTGTGTCAAAGCAGCTTACCATAGATTATTTTGATATTCTGAGTATAGTAAATTATCCATAATTAATTAAACGTAGAGGGCATGAGGGCCTTTTGTGTAAAAAAATTACATTTAACTGAAAACATTTGACCCAACACTGGATTACATCAACCCAGGATTATTTAGAGCACAATATTTAAATCATTACAGCTATGTAACCACATATTTATGTGTGTCTGCCTGTGTGTGCTCTGAGATATTGTAACCCAACAGTTGGGTTTGTCCATATGTTACGTTTTATTATGGCAAGAATTTGTGTGTGAGTTATTGTTGCCAGTTCAAACCATCAGTTTCTTTATTTAACTGTGTTTTATTTTTAGGTGGAGAGGACGGTGCGACTAAATGAGATCATCAAGAAGAACTCTCTCTACGCTGCTCTGGTTGTAGTGTAAGAAATGTTATCATTTACATGTATTAATTCAAGTTGACTCACAAATAAGAGACACCACAAGCAACTGGTCACAATTTTGAGAAAACTCTTATAAAGGCTTAATTCAAGACTCATTATGATTTGCTACATTATGGTACACACTTATTTCCATTTCAACTTTAAGAAGCATCAAAATAGCAAATACTGTACCACTTCTTTTGGGATCTTTTTGTATAGGTACTTAGCACAACAGTACAAAGGACTCGCTGCTAAACACTGATTGGGTTACAGAGAATCATTACTTGCACATGCAACAAGACAAGGGGACAACAACATCAACATGGGCAGTGCAATTTTTCAATACACAGCAAAGACATGTCTCTGTAATACCATGACGATGCACAGCAATGATCCATTGTCGACCCGAGCTCAAAACTTGTTGTCTTCTTGTGACAAAGATCTAAGAACAGGACCTGCTGTATGTCTTGTTGTTTATGGGAACATCCACATGTCATGTCTAAAAGTGTGTAAACAGTGTGAGTTGCGCCAAGTAAAGGCCGGGACACACCAAGCTGATCGCTGGCTGTTGGGTAGCATCAGACTGTTGGTCCACTTAGTTGGTTTGTCGCATCACGTTGGGTTGATTAAGCATGTAGAATTGCCGTCGGGTGAAGAGAGCACTCTAATTGGATATTCAGCAATGAGTGTGAGGCCAAAAACTGAAGTGACTTAAAGTAAACAGTTCAAGTTAAAAGGGAACACAAAGAAGCTGGCTGTAATTTTGCTGGACTAAATATTTACAAAAAAAAAAAGAATTATCAGACATTTGCACTAACAAATCCCTTTGTGGTGATTAATTGTACTGTGAAAATGGAATGAAACCCTGCTTTGTTTATACTTCGCATGTGCTCACAAGTTCCAGTTTCCCTTTGTTGAATGAGAAAACTACTACTCTAAACTATTAAGACTACTGGCCTCAGCGGCTGCGGAAAGCCACGTCCTCTCATGCAGGCACAAAACTTGCACTCTTGTTTCATTCAGCTGACATTGGTCCGAGATTGGGACCAAACGCAGATGCAAGCCAACTTGGCTTGACAAGCTCGTGGCTTGTTTCTTGGCCTTAAAGGTATTACTGGTGATGAAATTGCAAGACTGATCAGGGTGACCCGGATCAAACCGCACTGTACCGTTCAGTGGAAAGAAGCATTAGACTTCCTTAAATATGCAGTATATAGGATTGACTAGTGATTGAACTTAGGGATGGACTGATACCATTTTTTTGAAACCGATCCAATCTCGATACCAAAATTCTGAATATCGATCAATACCGATCCGATCCTGTGCAATTTTTTTTGTCCCCCTTTTTTTTTTGTCTCCAACACTTTTTGCGTCTTTTGAATCGTTTACTAACGTTTGGTCGTTGCAAGTTGTGTGCGCTCGAGCGGAAAAAGCATGTTACCTCAGTCGCGTTTTTTCATTCTTCAATCTAATGAAAGCAGAGACAGGGTTTCCTTTGAGGTGACAGCAGTGTTTGTGTTGTCAAGACGACTATGGCAAGCTTTTAATGATGGAGGAGAGACTTGTGGTCGCAGTTTCAAGTCATTCAAAGCTGTATGACTTTACAAATCTTGAATATCATAATGCAATTAAAAATTACAATTACTGACAGGAACACTCGCGCACAATACGGCTCAGCTGATTCAGTCATTTCCTAGTGACATAAAAGAGGGCAAGGCGCTCCTTTTTTTTCTTGTCATCAATAAAGGCAGTGTGGTGCGCCTCGCGTTTTTGAAATGAAAAAGCGCTTGCAGTAACAGTAACGTGCAATCACACGTGCAACCATAATATCATATGCAAACAACTAAATTGTTATATGCTATGTAGTAGCCAATACTTTACAAAAAGTCAACATAGAGCTTTTAGGTTTATTGTCATTGTCTTTCATTACAGCACGCCCACACATGAACCGCAAATGAGACAGAGGAAATAAGTCATAATCGTAATTAAATACATAATCTTTAAACTAATGAATTCTATTAAACATGTTGACAAGGAATTTTTTATATAATAACAGCGGAGCATTAATTAAATGCATATTTTCTGTGGAGTGATCTATTTGAGGTAGCCTAATATTTTTATTTGATGGAAGAAAAAAAAAACATGATTGGACAAACAGCCTGCCGGTTCTTAAAAAGGATTCAGTCAGTGTTTTTGTATTGTAATTTACATTTGTCATTTAAGGGAAAGGATTTATTATATTCTTTTTGTTTAGTTTATTCTGTTTTTCTGCTGAAAACACTGCAGGTGAAGATGCTCTGTTATGTTCTGTATGCTGTTTGCATGTTAAAATAAATCAGTATTTTAAAATGTAATATTTAATGTGTCACACAAAATAGGCACATCAATTATTTTTTAAATTAAATTATATTTTATTATTAATCTGTTAACGGTTAACATTCGGTTAACGAGCCGAAATTTACTGAAATGAGCAGTTTCTATAGCTCTGGTGCTAAACTCAAATAATATATCTTCTTTAGTAAAAAATAACAGACCTATAGTTATACATGACAGACGGCACAATCCAACTAAAACATGCTTGCTGTGAACTAGGCTACATTATTTGAGCATTCGTTGTGATATTGTCCTTTCCTTTTTAATATTAAGATTTTTCTTTGAAATCTGCAATATGCTACATCGTTGGTAAAATAATCAGCCTTTTATTAAATGTATAATTATATTAAATTAAAGCCTGATATTTTCCTGCAGGTTTGATGCAGATTAAACTAAACCATCTGATGCCAGTTTTATTTAATAGCCTAATCCCTCTCCAAATCTCGCCTTGAGTGAGACAGAGAAAGTTTAAAACAAGGTCCGCTTATATCAGCGCCAAAACACAAACTGGTCTGTTAAATCAAATATTAATATATAAGATTACAGTGAAATATTCACAGTTTCAGAGTAGCCTATATTAGGCTAAATATTTTTTAGTTAATAACAATCCATATTGCGCCCATCAGTTTCACTTTTAATTTATTTAATAAACTACTTTCACCACAATAGGCCAGGCTTTAAAACTATTCGCAGCACTTAAAGTATTCACCGTGGGAAAATAAACTCAATCTGAAGGATGCTAGAACAAACTCATTGTAAGAATAATCTTACAGAGAGGCTCATGTCGCCTCTGCACATGCATCCGGCACGTGAATGAAATCGCTTGATGCATCAGAGAAAAAGCGTGAAGCACTCCGGTATCTGCAGACATTTGCTAAACAGCAGCTCAACTGGAAGAAATAAGTGCGTTGATGATCTGTCCAATGCATTATTGAGGCTTTTCTAATTAAACATCTGAGTGAAGAGCAGGTAATAGGCCTAACCGTCTCCACTCCAGTATTGCGACACAGACACAGCAGAGCAAACATGATGAAATGAACTCCTGCTGCAGGTCAAAACTAAATGCATTTCTCCACTAATTATTTAAACTAACAGGAACAAATAGTCTTAGAGAAAGTTTTTCCTGTTGTCAAACGGGACAAGCAGATTGAATTGAATGAATGGAGAATGATTGACAGGTGCAGCCGCGCAGTGGCAGGAAGCGCTGAACTGAACATGAGTTTAAACACTTAAATATTCATCTGTACTCCACATTAAACTGTAGAACGGCTTCAGAACGTTTGGGATATAGTAGGCCTTTATGACAACGTTTTAGTGCCTTAACATAAGCTTCATGGATTAGTTGGCTTATAAACACTGAATATAGCGCACGCGCAAGATCGGATTTGGATCGGTACCAGCTGGCCGATACCTGATCCAGCAAAAATATGCAATATCGAACCGATATCCGATCCAAGTATCAGGATCCGTGTATCCCATATCAAAATTTGGAGAGGGTTTTCCATAGGCAGGTTGCCAGATTGATGACACAAACAGGAACAAGTGTGCCTGACGATCGAGCCTTAGACTGTAAGCTATAACTATGAATCCTCTAGAGGTTGCATACATTGAAAGAGCCTTCAAGAGTAAAATCAAATATTCTGTTTTTACCAAGGCAAACTGGGTTGTGAGTGAGGTAATTGGGTAGACTGGCAGTGGGTGGCGTTACACAGATCAAAGCAGAGATAGGCATTCCAACACAGAACGCACATTTTTAAAAGAGAATAACTAACTTTAGCAATGTTTTTCAGAAAATCAAGAATGTGAACTTGGCTTTAGAAGAGTCAAATACTCGCATAGAACAGTGAGTGAACAGTAAGTGAACAGTGTGTGTGTGTGTGTGTGTGTGTGTGTGTGTGTGTGTGTGTGTGTGTGTTTGTATATCAGTTCTCTCCCAGTGCCGGATCTCAACTGTCCCAGCTCTCTCTATATGGCCTGGATGGAGGCGCTGAGTTTCGGTATCAACTGTCCCACCCTGCTCATCCGAGGAAACCAGGAGAACGTCATGACCTTCTATTGTCAGTAAAACTCATCATCAAACATTTAAAACTGCACATAAATCTGCAGTCACATTCAGCGATGAGATGTTAAACTTCTTGGAAATCAGACCTGATGAACTGAAATGAGCTGCTTAATTCTCCTGTGCAATGATTGTATTACTGCAGATGTATATTTATTCAACATGTTTGTATAATCTTTGAGGGTGATACAAGTCCAGAGGATTCAGCTAGAAATGATAGATTAAAAATATTATAGAATTGCAATGGGAGTTATACAGGTGAAGGGAAGCACTTTATCTCTTATCTTGGGACCTTAATTTCAAAGCATAATGTTTAATGCAAAACATAAGTTATTATAAATGAAAGTTACATTTTGTCTAGATAAATTATCAGAATAACTTTAACAATTAAAATTATGTTTTTGCTCTGCTTTTCAGTGAGCATTACATTTAGTCTTATTATCCCAAGTGTTCAAAACATGTTTTAACATACCTTAAATAAATATACAATTGATCAGATTGTATTTATTCAGATGAAAACAAATAATTCAATTACTGATGTCAATGTAAGTGTAGTCACTAAGATTTACAAAATGTAAAGAAATGAGAGTGTGAAATGTTGTAGGTAATATACTGACTGGCACTTAGTGACAAGTGTCCCTTGGTGTTTTGGGGTCACTGTACATTATCTGTACGATTTTTAACTGTGAAACATAGTCAAAGTACATAACACATGGTCGGAATAAAAGATAATTCACCAGTGGGACACACACACATGCACAAGCACACGCGATGATCCTAGCTTTCTTTAGCATCATATAAAACTGTCGTCATTTAATGAATACTGTACACCACTGATTTTGCTTGCATGTCAGCATTCTTAAATATTAATGATAATTATTTATATTGTAACAATTTCAACCTCAACAAAACACAATTGCCTGTATTGTTTGTTTTACTTTGTACTATTAACGATGAACTATTTCCAGTTATTAACTGCTTTGGTTTGTGCTAAAAAGTGTATTCAGAATTAAAGGATCTGTGAAAACAACTCACATTTACAACAACTTAATGCTTAATCTTCACATTAATGTGTTTGAATTTCTGCTGTAGTACTCTCTCACACATGCACACACACAGCTATCTTTGTAGAGACTTTAAAGGGCCATAATGATTTTCATACTGTACAGACTACATATTATATCCCCTTATCCCAAGCCTACCCCTAAAACCAGCCCCCCAGGAAACAGTCTATACCAGGGGTGTCCAAACTCGGTCCTGGAGGGCCGGTGTCCTCTATATTTTAGTTCCAACCCCAATTAAGTACACCTGAACCAGCTAATCAAGCTCTTTCTAGGTATACTAGAAACATCCAGGGAAGTGTGTTGAAGGAAGTTGGAGCTAAACTATGCAGGACACCGGCCCTCCAGGGCCGAGTTTGGACACCCCTGGTCTATACTTTCACATTTTCAAAAATCTTAATTCTGTGTGATTTATTGGCTGTTTTCCACATGTTGACAATAAAAATGACCCAACATTAACATTCACAGATATTGCAATGCTTGTGGGGATATTTGGTCCTCACAATGTGAGGAATATAAGGTACACACACACACACACACACACACACACTCAGACAAACACACACATGCCCTTACTCACACTCCGGTTTAATAACTAACAGGTGCATTTGTTTACTCTCAAATTATGATTCTTACATTTCAAATGTAAATGATTTATGAGGCCCCGATATTATCAGATTGTGCTTGTATGTACTACATATTGACAAGCAGCCTCTTGCAAAAAAAATTAAAAATAAATCACCTAGTAGCTTAGTGATTGATGTTATTACAGTGAATACTAGAGCTAACACAGTGAATGTCTCAATCTTTTATTTAATCTCATTCAACCACAATTTTCTTACTCTTCTGATGATCTGGACTCGTGATTTGAAATAAATGCATCTAATGTTCCTGATCAACCTGCTGACTGTGACTAAGTGCGTTTTTTTGGTAATGTTTGGTAATGCTTTAAGGTGTCCTTGTTACACATGCTCCATGTACTCAATTTTGTAATTACAATTATGTAACTGAGGCCAGCTAGTAAGTGCTGTGCAGGTAAACCTCACTTCTTTAACCTCTAAAGATGCTCTAGTGACAGACGCTAGAGGCCATGGTCTTTAGCCTCCTTGTTAGAGCAACCGACTCCCATATGGGAGGTCGCCAGTTCGATACCAGCTCGGAGCGGGTTGGGTGGTGTAGGACTGCCGGGGTTGCAATTAATTATGCATAATTACATGCAACTAAACTTAACCCACACTCTAACCTTAACCACATAGTAAGTTTATTAATATTACTCAGTAGCTAAATTAATAACTGTAGTGTAACACAAATTCCTTAGAAAGTGTTACCAAATAGTATTCTTTACCGGTCAAAAATACAGACGAGGGCTCACAAATAAGAGGAAGATTGAAGTTATTTTGTTGCTTTATTTTTTTGGTATTTATCTTCAAGAAATCACTGAAGGTAGAAATCATGTTATCATAATGATATAATGTGGCAATAAAATCTTAACTATACTGTGTATTCACACAGTGGCCATGTTCATCTATGTACAAACACCAAAAACAACATTAACATTATAGCAGACACTATAAAAAGCAAATTCCCAGCCAGAGTATTCAAGTGTCAGAATGTTGTGGGACTTCTGTACAGAAGTTATTATTAGGGATTATGGAGTTGCAATTTAACAAACTGAAGGCAAGCGTTATAAGAACCCATGCATAGTTTGTTTACAAAAGCAAATAGATATAAATGGAACAATAATTCAACACTAGACTAGAAATAAGCATAAAAATATAACCATAAACATAACAGTCAGCCAGGATGGCTCTGTCAGAGCAAAAGTCAGTGATGGTACTGGCAAGGCAAAAGTCATTGGTGGTACAGGCAAGGCAAGAGACAATGGTAATACTGGCAGAGCAAGAGTCAACAGTGGTACAGGCAAGGCAAGAGACAATGGTAAAACTGGCAGTGCAAGAGTCAACAGTGGTACTAGCATTGCAAGAGCAATGGTGGTACTGGCAGAGCAAGAATCAATGGTGGCACTGGCAGAGCAGAAGTCAATGGTGGTACTAGCAAGGCAGGAGTCAATGGTGGCACCAGTAGAGCAAGTGTCAATAGTGGTACTGGCAGAACAAGAGTCATTGGGGGCACTGGCAGAACAAGAGTCAATGGTGGCACCGACAGAGCAAGAGTCACTGGTGGTATTGGCAGAGAAAGAGTCACTGGTGGTATTGGCAGAGAAAGAGCCAACAGTGGTACTAGCAAGGCAAGAGCCAAATGTGGCACAGATAGAGCAAGAGTTAAAGGTGGTGCTGCCTGAACAAGTGCCTTTAGTGGGACTGGCAAGGCAAGGGTCAATGATGGGTCTGGCAAGACAAGAGCCAATGAGTACTAGCAAGGCACGAGACAATTGCGATACTGGTAAGGCAAAAGTCAATAGTGGTACTGCAGAGGAAAAAGACAACGGTGGCACTGGCAAGGCAAGAGATAATGGTGGCAGTGGCAGAGCAAGAGTCAATGGTGGTACTGGAAAGTCCAGAGTTAACAGTGGCACCGCCAAGGCAAGAGTCAATGTTGGTACTTGCAAGACAAGAGTGGGGGTGTCTGCCAAAGAGGTCAGGAGGCCATGGTGGAACAATCCAAATCCAGGGTAATGCAGCTATAGACATTTGTCTTTTAAATGCTCTGTTCTTGTAATGTGTAATGTGTCTCGCATCTGCCATCCATACAATGGATGGCATTGTATGGATGAACAATCTACAAAATACATCATACTTCCAGTGTGAAAATTATATGAGCAGCTTCAACAATAAAAATAGATTTTTGTCCGAATGTAACTTACAAATGTAACTGTATGCTGGGCTCTAAGTACTTACCTCCATCATTATAGTGACCAGTGTTGGGGAGTAACGCATTACAAGTACCTGAAGTTATGCAATTACATTACTTTAACTAGTAAAGTAACAAGTAAAGCAACAATTGTTTTTCTGAATATGAAAAACTAATGAGTTCTTTTTCAAAACATTTCAGTTTTTTTTTTCCACACAAATTGTTGAGTGAAATAAATAATGAAATAAACATGTGAAATAATGAGCACGTGTTTGTGTAAACGTTATATTTACTGTAGTTCTAGCTTAAAGTGAATGTGTATTTACTCATCTTACTTACACAATACAAATTCAGTATCCCTTAAAATAAATAAGACTCAAATGCAAACTCAGAACATTCACTGCTTGAGCGTGTTAAACTTCCTTCTCATGCCACCACATTGAAATCCTCTATATTTGTTTT
>CAIGQZ010032222.1:10857613-10886671 GCA_903798205.1 Danio tinwini | reverse complement strand
GAGAGTGAGAGAGAGAGAGAGAACAGCGCACTCCCTTCAGATCATCAACACGCACGATCGAATCAAATTTGCTTAAACTAATCGTTTTAAAGTATGGCTTTATTTCTTAATCAAGGATTCTGACACATCAACGTGAAGCAGACGCTTTACAAAAGTTGATCACGTCGCCCTCAACCCGAAAGTGAAATAGAAACTTACCGGTTTGCGGTTAAAAGTGAGGACCGGGAGGGAGGAGGTGGGTGTTGCTGATGAAAGTGAGGAGGTCGCCTCTATGGGCGTGCCCGGCCCTGAACACACGTCGACCACAACAGGAAATGAAAAAAAAAACTGCAACTGCGATAAATGCGTTAATTTTTTTTACGCGTTAAATATTTCAAATTAATCACGTGCGTTAACGCGCTAATATTGACAGCATTAATCTATATATATATATATATATATATATATATATATATATAATTTTTTTTTTATTTTTTTGTTTATTTTCTGAAATGCTTTGGCTCTTTCAGGTCTGACTCTTCTAGTGCCGTATTTGTTGACACGAAGAAATCGCTGGAAAAAGAGCAAAATCAGAGTGTTTGTCTTAGGAGATCAAGAGACCATGAAGGAGGACCATAAAGAGTCAGTCAATCATCATCATCTTCACCATGCTATTCGTATCTAAAAGGTTTACGCAGAACTTTAACATTTGTCTTTTCAGCATGAAGATGCTCTTAAAAAGATTCCGGCTGGAGATCGAGGACATCATCGTAATCACAGATGTGGATAAGCCTCCTCTAGCTAAAAAGTGAGAAGACTATTCTAGCATATTCATTCATTTTCCTTCTGCTTTGTCTCTATTTCCGAGGTCTCTACAGTGAAATGAACCGCCAACTATTCCAGCATAGGTTTTATGCAGCGGCTGCCCTTCCAGCCGCAACCCAGTACTGGGAAACAGCCATATACACTCATACACTAGAGCCAATGTAGGTAATCCAATTCACTTATAGCTAGAAAATAGCAGGAAATCTGAGCACCTGAAGGAATCCCACACCAACACAGGGAGAACATGCAAACTCCACACAGAAATGCAAACTGATCTAGCCGAGACTCGAACCGCAATCTTCTTGCTGTGAGGCCACAGTGCTAACCACTAAGCCACCAGGCCACCCTTTATGCATCACATTCAAATACACCATTATTTTTGTGTAAACAAATCTACAAAATGCACCAAATTATCAGTGACACGCTCAAAAGTGCATAAACAAAACTGAATCAAATAGACAAACTACAGAAACCACTATAGATTTAAAAGCAGATTTGCAGTAATTAACAAGCCAATACAAATTAAGCGACATAAACTCTCTTGAATCCTGAATCAACATATTTGTGGCTTGCTTCTGATCGTTGTCTTATCCAAGATTATAGTAAGGTTTTAAAAAATGTACATACCTTTATGAAAAATATGTTTATTGAAAAAAAAATACTGAAATTTAAAGGGTTCCTTAAATCTAATGACTTCTGGGAGTTTTTCATCAAGTAGAGATGCTAAAGAAATCTGTCAAAATAAGAAAGTTATGGTAAAAAAAAATTTGGTTGAAAAAATAAGCAAAACCTTACAAATATAAGGAAGATTACAAAAACATACAAACCCTTCTGGAAATATATGAGTCATTCCATGCAAATCAGTGTTTCCTCTAGGATTTTTTCCAGCTGTGCCTTTTACAAAGATCTACCAACTACCTTTGGCGTTATTTCAATGACAAATGCCATGAGCGCAGTATTACGAGCTGAGATCACCGTTATGTAATACCAGCATGCAAATCTCTTCGTTCCGTTTATGTTTTTAAACAGTTATATTTAATTTGCCAAAATCACACAAGTGGGAATTTCACATCTGTCACATCCATAACGAAGCTTTTCCCTCATAAATGCAAAATAAGTCAAATAAAATAAAATCAATAACTTTTGGTTTGTCGTTAGCCAACTCTTATCATTTTCATTAGCATTATTTATTGTGGGTTGTGTGTCTTAATTCACAGAATTTCAACAAAGCTTGTTGTAAACTGTAAACTCGCAGACTTTTTTTGTCCCATCCATAACACATGTTTATTTTCCTCATTTAAAATAAAAAAAAAATGTTTACAGAATTTGTGTTTTAAGATTTCACTGCAATGTCACGTCCATAACGCTGGAATTGCTCATATGTTTATTTGTTTTCATAAAAAAATTAAAACACAAAAAATTAGGGCTGAGCAATTATTCGAAAAGTAATGGAAATCGACATTGAGAGCCTATAATTTATGAAATTTTTACAGGTAAATTATTTCAATTACTTTCCCTACCGCATGTGGAGTCACGTGACCCCGCTCTGTTTATACACCAGCAAAGGGATCCAACACAGAAGAACATAAAAACCTACTAAGCGCAGTATTACGAGCCGAGATCGCATTTATGTAATACCAGCTTGAAAATCTCTTCGCTTGTGCGACGATTTTCTTTGTTAGTGCACACTACTTCTTGCACGCCCCTCAAATATACACTGTTTAAGTGCAGGTTTTCTTGTGCGCTCTCAAATAAACGCTGCTGAAGTGCGATTTAGTGCATTTATGTATGTAACAAGCATGTCTCCAACATTTATTAGATTTGCTCATAATATTAATGAATGTCTCCAATAGACCTACCAATTAATGTGTTAATTAATTAATGCATTAATGCATCCTGAAGTAACATGAAACGGCCATAAATTCTATAAAGCATTATCTAATTATGAAAACTGTGTTCATCTTAACTGAAAGCTACGCCGTGTTTGCTAGCCTCACGCATAACGCACCTGTCAGTCAGGCAGCATGTCACCTTAAAGGGTAAAAATGACGCACAGCACTACTATGATTACATAAAAGTTTGCGCTGTTAAAATTCACTTAACTTTTTTACACGTTTTGGTGCGATTATAACCCGCTATTAAGAAAAACAACAACGACTAAATGTTTTGAATGAGTAGTAATGTAGCGGGGTGAATTTTGGTGTGGCACCCCGCCATGGAAGAATGAATGACAAATGTCAACCTTGCCATGAAAAAAAATTTAGTTTTCGCCAAAATAGCAAAACTGTTTCTGCATTTGTTTGTGCAAGCAAGTATTTTACAGTGCTTTAAAAATACTCAAAAATGTCTCCGTTAATGTTTTTAAACAGTTATATTTAATTTGCCAAAATCACACAAGTGGGTATTTCACATCTGTCACATCCATAACGAAGCTTTTCCCTCATAAATGCAAAATAAGCCAAATAATTATTAGCCAACTCTTATCGTTTTCATTAGCATTATTTATTGTGGGTTGTGCGTCTTAATTCACAGAATTTCAACAAAGTTTGTTGTAAACTGTAAACTTGCAGACTTTTTTGTCCCATCCATAACACATGTTTATTTTCCTCATTTAAAATAAAAAAAAATGTTTACAGATTGATATTTTTTCTGATCCCACAACTTTTTTTTTAGAAAATATAAACAGACATTTCAATATAATGTTAACATATACTCCCTCTATGAAATTGTGTTTTAAGATTTCACTGCAAATGTCACGTCCATAATGCTGGAATTGCTCATATGTTTATTTATTTTCATAAAAAAATTAAAACACAAAAAATTAGGGCTGAGCAATTATTCGAAAAGTAATGGAAATCGACATTGAGGGCCTTTAATCTATAGCATTTTTACAGGTAAATTATTTCAATTACTTTCCCTACCGCACGTGGAGTCACGTGACCCCGCTCTGTTTAAACACCAGCAAAGGAATCCAACACAGAAGAACATAAAAACCTACTGCCAGCTAGTGTTTCGGAAGTGTTATTGCAGAGCAACACAAACAGAATGCACAAATATAAATGCACGGCTAGGTGCAAGGCAAGCACCATGGGTCATGGCTAGGGCTAGACGGAATCTGCGGAAATTTTTTGCTATGTCTGCGCAGAAATTTGTTTAAAAACTGCGGATTTATACAGAATGATTTTGGGAGTATCATAACTAAAACCTTAATATATGAAATAAAAAGTAATACATTTTAACTTGTATTAATGTTTACAAGACAAATACAATTAGATCCACTTATTTGGTAAATAAAGCAAGTCTCTCATATAATATATCTACTAAACGACAGAAAATATTACCTTACAAACTATATTGTAAATAAATCGTATAAATATTTTCATATTAGTCAATAATATTACAGAAATTAGTTTAAAAACTGAATAAATATAAATGTACACACATTTACAGAAGTAAATAAACAGAATCAATAATGGGTTAAAAATCAGCAGAATGCGCTCGCAGATTCCGTGTGGGCCTGGTCATGGCGATCACTCGACGCAGAAGTACAGTATAAACCAGTTAAGGCTGATTTATACTTCTGTTTAAAGCCACATCTGATCTCTAGTCAAGTAGGACGTCCTTTTAATATGAAAAGCATTACAAATATTTGATTTTGTTATCAAATTATTATAAATTATAATTAATATAAGTGCAAGTTTATAAGAAAAAAAGGTGACTGTTGGTTTTAGGCAATGTGTGTTTTAATTTCAGTTGTTCGATGTTGATATTCATTCATTCATTTTTTTTGGCTTAGTCCCTTTATTATTCAGGGGTCGCCACAGCGGAATGAAATGCCAACTTATCCAGAATATGTTTTACACAGCGGATGCCCTTCCAGCTGCAACCCGTCACTGGGAAAGATCCATACACACTCATTCACACATATACACTACGGACAATTTTAGCATACACAATTCCCCTATACCACATGCGTTTGGACTGTGAGGGAAACCGGAGCACCTGAAGAAAATCCACGCCAACACAGGGAGAACATGCAAACTCCACACAGAAATGCCAACTGAGGCTCGAACCAGCGACCTTCTTGCTCAATGTTGATGTTCAATAAATAAACATAGGTAGTAGATAATGTTTCCTTAAATTATTTTAAAATCAAGCAATGCACCCAAAAATACTTCATTTAAAAATCTCTTGTAATATGTGAGCATATTCGCTGTACAAAACATGTTTGTGAACGATGAGGGGGGATTCATTAATCGTAATCAAGTTCAAATGTTCAATAAATTGAGATTTTGATTTTACGCCAAACCCCCAGCCCTAGTTAAAATCCTTAAATCTAATGACTTTTTGGGAGTTTTTCATCAATGACTGATACTGGTAAAATAATCTATTACAATATACATACAATCTGACACTTTTACAATTACATTTCTAATTATTTATTCATTTTGACAGATATTTTCCCACTTATAAACTTAAGATTAGCTGTTTTTCCATTCACCAAAAGCTTAAGGGTTAAACAAATAATTTCAAAGCTTAATGTAAAGCAGTTTTTAAACCACCAAAGTTTCCTATCATGGTTAAATAGATTAGATTAGGGTAAATATTTGAATAACTCCCTGCTGAAAAAAACTGCTTAAACCAGCCTAAGCTGGTTGGCTGGTTTTAGCTGGTCGACCAACCTGGTTTTAGAGGGTTTTTGGTTTCCAGCCATTTCGAGCCTGGTCTTAGCTGGTCAGGCTGGAAAATGACCAACTTAAACCAGCTAAAACCAGCCTGGTTTAAGCTGGACATAGCTTGTTTTGGCTGGTTTTAGCTGGTCAACTCCCAGCCTGACCAGCAAAGACCAGGCTGGAAATGGCTGGAAACCAGCCTAGAAATGGCCCATAAAACCAGGCTGGTCGACCAGCTAAAACCAGCCAACCAGCTTAGGCTGGTTTAAGCTAGATTTTTCAGCAGGGAAGGTGAAATATTGATAAAGAACAGTTATATAATATTGTCAATGACGTTACAAAGCCATTATGTCACCATCCAGTTCACTTCAGATCACATTTTGTTCTCAACAAGTTTGTGTCAAAACAATTAAATCAATGATATCACTGAACATTAACCGTCTTCATTGTCCTTTAAACTCAGACACTGAGGAATCAAACTTATCTTTGCGTCTTCCTGATTATAATCCATCTCAAACGCCGAAATTTATGATTATTTGGAGAAATCGCGGGCTTTTTTCTTCTTCTTTTAATCCGTTTCTCCTGTGATTGTGTAGTGTGCAGCGGTATGAGGACTCCATCGCCCCCTTCAGGCTGACTGAAGAACAGACCAGAGGAGACCAGCAGGAGTTCAGGAGACTCAATCCGTGGACGGTTTCTGACAAAGATCTGGAGGCTATTAGACCCAAGGTATGTGTGTGTGTTTGTGTGTGTGTTGAACGACCCATCAGTTCTTTCTATTGTCATTTTTTAGTAAATACTATAGTGTTACTACAGTGTTTTTGAACCATACTACAGTAAAGTGTTATTATATTATAGTATTTACCACACTTTGTTAATGAATGCTCTAGCATACTGTAGTATTAACAATAGTGGAAACTGTAATAAGTATACTTTGGTTTTTACTACAGTAAACCGTGGTGTATTGTAATACAATATGCCCTATAGTCAGGGTGTGAATTACAGGGGGGTTTGGGGAGGATTGATCCCCTAATTAATGCTTGATTCCCCCTGAAGGACGTCAAAACAAGATTTATGGGGCGTCAGCCCTTTAATAGTGAGAAATAGTTTGATCTGTATTTGAAATAATAATGCTAACAATTAAAATAATACATAATATAAATACACATTTGACCACCCCAATAATGATTTAGACCATTGTGAATACATAATTGTGCCAATCAGTCTATGCGTGAGAAAAACATCATTCAACAGTCTGAAACCGGCAGATTTATAGACATTATAAGTGTTTATAAGACATAATAATAATAATAATAATAATAATAATAGTAATATTTCCTTGCATTTATATAGGCCATTTTGAGTGATGTAAACAAAAACAATGGTACCAACATACTTCCTGTTTTACAATTTAATTTCTATAGCTACATATTGATCAACAAAGGTTATGATCATACCTGCCAACACTCCTGTTTTTCCTGGAAGTCTCCCGTATTTCAGACCCCCCACCCCCCTGTATTTTCAGATACAAATGTAGCTGCTTTGACAGTGTTACAGTTATGAAATAGTTTGATAACAAGCAGGAAATTATCATGGGCCAATAACATAACCACATTGAAATGGTGCTTTACAAATTTTTGGGGGGCATCTCCTCCTCACCACTAGAGTGCAGCATCCACCTGGATGACCCGACAGCAGCTATATTGCACCAGAATGCACACCACACACCAACTGATTGGTGAAGAGGAGACAGAGTGATGAAGCCAATTATGATATGGTTAGGAGGCCATGATGGACAGAGGCCAGTGGACAGATTTGGTCAGGATGCTGTTAAACCCCTAATCTTTTTCTAAGGACATCCTGGGATTTTTAATGACCAATGAGAGTCAGGACCTTGGTTTAACATCTCATCCGAAAGATGGACATCTATCTGTATCTACATATAGCCTAAAATAGTCAAATTAGATGCATAGTTTGACCTACATTAACGTCTGAAATAGCTTATCAGAGGTTAATGTAGGTCAGAATACACTGAATATCTCTCAAAACACTGAAAACTTAAATACGTTTTATTCATACATTAAATGTAGTTTAAATAAATACATAAATGACTGAAGCATGTATTACACAAACCAACATTGCCAAAAAAGTTGACCCCCCTGATCATCAATGTAAAATTCACACACTGTCCTAGTTGAAGAAAACTACATTCATTTATTCATTTTCTTTTTGGCTTAGTCCCTTTATTAATCTGGGGTCACCAGAATGAACCGTTAACTTATCCAGCACATGTTTTACGCAGTGGATGCCCTTCCAGCCGCAACCCATCTCTGGGAAACATCCATACACTCTCATTCACACTCATACACTATGGACAATTTTTAGCATACCCAATTCACCTGTACTGCATGTATTTGGACTGTGGGGGAAACCGGAGCACCCGGAGGAAACCCACACGAACGCAGGGAGAACATGCAAACTCCACACAGAAATGCCAACTGACCCAGCCGAGGCTCGAACCAGCGACCTTCTTGCTGTGAGGTGACTGCACTACCTACTGTGCCACTGTGTCACCTAGAAAACTATAGTATTGGGTTATTTGTTCAAAATTATTTGTCATATGTCATGAATTACTTTTTTAATTGCATTAATCTGTTGTTTTAGTCTTACAGTTGCTATTGTAACATCAACTACAGGATTAAAAAGCTCACTTTACTACAGTAGTGAAAAACTCTACAGTATTTTACTATTAATAACTAATATTAGTATATTTTCATCTGCGTTTTATTTTCAGATTGAGAGGACGGTGCGACTAAATGAAATCATCAAGAAGAACTCAATCCACGCTGCTCTGGTTGTAGTGTAAGTACAGTCACAGTTTTTGGTATAAACAGAAATGCACACTGATCAAAACACACTTTGTAAAGTATAAAATCAATGGAAACCTATAGAATGTCCCCACAAATCACACAAGCAAAAACAAGAGTGTGTGTGTTTTAGTTCTCTCCCAGTGCCAGATCTCAACTGTCCCAGCTCTCTCTATATGGCCTGGATGGAGGCGCTGAGTTTCGGGATTCACTGTCCTGCCCTGCTCATCCGAGGAAACCAGGAGAACGTCATGACCTTCTACTGCCAGTAAAACTCATCATCAAACATTTATAACTGCACATAAAGCTGCGCTCACATAGGGCAATAAAAATATGGTAAACTCTGTGATAGTCTAGGGTCTGTATTCACAAAACATTCATTCAATTTCTTTTCGGCTTAGTCCGTTTATTAATCAGGGGTCGCCACAGTGGAACAAACCTCCAACTTATCCAGCATATGTTTTACACAACGGATGCCCTTCCAGCTGCAACCCATTACTGGGAAACATCCATACACACTCATTCACACTCATACACTAAGACCAATTTAGTTACCCAATTCCCCAATAGTGCATGTGTTCGGACTGTGGGGGAAACTGGAGCACCCGGAGGAAACCCACGCCAACACGGGGAGAACATGCAAACTCCACACAGAAACGCCAACTGACCCGGGACTCGAACCAGTGACCTTCTTACTGTAGTTTTTTTTTTTTTATAACGGATGTGTCAGTACTACATTTGCTCTTAATATATTTCATAAAGTGTTTTAGCAATAAAACTAGCTAAATCAGTGACACATTAGCAGTAGAGAAGATACTTCAGAATCACTAAGATAAAACTACAAACTATCACAAAACAAACTGCGGGAACAAAAAAATTAAATAAACATTTGACCTCATTGAGGTTTAATTTTGGAGGCGTTCTCATACAGTAAGAAATATATTTTTTTCAAATATATATATATATATATATTTTCCAACGCAATCTCACGACAATTCGTAACTTTTTGATTTAGTGGCTAATTCGTATAAATACATACAATCTAATTCATACACAATAGTACGATTTGCTTATCCCCCAATGACGGTTGGGGTTAGGGGTGGGGTTAGGCGCCACGCCTCCTTTTTAAAATCGTACATTTTTGTACGACTGAACTCGTACGAATTAGCCACTAAACTGACAAAACGTAAAATACGTACGTTTCCTCGTAAGATCAGGCTGATTTTTTCATGTATTTACTAGTTCTGGGTAAATATTTATCACATCCAAAATAAAGATTTGTTTTGACTTAATTTATGTGCGTGGATTTTATATGATACACAGACACATACATAGAAACAAAACTATTTTGTTACATAGATTTTTAAATTTATATAGGCAATGCAGGGCAAGTTTATTTATAGCACATTTCATACACAATGGTAATCCCCCCCTCCCCCACTTCCTCTTTCGGAAGTCAACCTCAGATATTTTTCAAAAAATGCATCATAATGGGCGTGTAGCGGTTGTTGCTAGATCGGATACGTTTGCAGCTGGAAGTTAATGAGAATTATTTATGTTAATTATGAAATTTCCGATTTATTGTATTTTATTAACGTCTACCCCCACCCCAACCCTAAACCAAACCGTCACAGAAGCATAAAAACAGTAGTTGTACCGAGTATTATTTATCTTATCTATTAAATTACCCAATAAATTTTATTTTTAATCCCTCTCCAACCCTAAACCCCACCGTCAGAGTACTGTAAAAATATTAATTATTGTTATACACTGTCATAAAAAAATTACGCTATATTAATGTGCATATCGCACTTCCTGCCGGCCACATATCCGATCTAGACTTTACCGCATATATCGCTGTGAGCAGAGGGAGGAGTGGGTGTGGCTAGCAGAACAAGGGAGAAAGAGCGGAGCGAACAACTGTTGTCAGTTGGCTCACAAAATGAGACACAAACCGCGAGGAGACCCATGATTTTAGAGTTTCCAAAGTACAAATGCAAAGAAACAAACAGTATGCCCTGTTACATTGTTATTTATAATTTCATATACACATAACTACAATTTATATAATTATAAAGATAATTGTGTTTATTTAAACACTTTAAATGAGGAGGACTTCTTTCCTCCTTAATCCCCGGGTCTGAATGCAGACACAGTGGATAGCAGTGCAGCAGGTCTCATGTCTATTCCAACCACTAGCCCTGCCGATAATCTAGAGGATTTTAAAAAATGTGCGAACACAGCAGCATGGATATAGGCGATGTGTCTGAATAGTAATGAACTGAAATGATAAAAGACAAAGTCCGCCATTCTCCAATTCTCATACAGCTCTCCCCACAAAAATGCTTGCTGCACTCAAACAGCTACTGAATGTGACTGGGAGCCAGTGTAAAGACCTAAGGACAGGTGTGATTTTCTGGTTCTGGTCAGAATCCTGGCAGCAGCGTTCTGGATGAGCTGCAACTGTCTGACTGTCTTTTTGGGAAGGCTAGTGAGGAGTCCATTACAGTAATCCGCCCTGCTGCTGAAGTCTTCACTGGAGACAAAGTGTCTAATTCTTGCAATGTATTTGAGATGCTAGTATGCTGATTTAGTTGACATGACTACTGTCATATAGTTTGTATCATATACACATAGATTTTATATATGGTCACACTTTATTTTGATGGTCCGCTTGTTGAATTTAAGTTACATTGCATCTACATGCCGACTAACTCTCATTAGATTATAAGTAGACTGTTAGGTTGGGGTTAGTGTAAGTTGACATGTACTTGCAAAGTTTCTTATAGTCAGTGAAATGTCTGTTGAAGGAGCAGTATCAACAGATATTAAGCAGACAGTCTACTAATACTCAAACGGACCATCGAAATAAAGTGTTACCAAATATATAAGAAACTTCCCAAATATATGCATGCATGTGTGAATTTATATATACACAAACTATATATACAGTACTTAAATTGCCAAAAGAAACCTTTATAACTCTTACTAGTGAGATTAAATGTTTTGTGATTACAGGCACATACCTGCTGAGATGAAATGAGCTGCTTAACTCTCTTGTGCAATGATTGTATTAATGCATATGTATATTTCTTATGTTTATATGCCTGTATAATCTATGCTAATGATGCAGCTCAGTTTGCAATAAACACTTTCAGCCTAAAAGATTGCAATACAAATGCATTAGAGATAGAAATGGAGGTTAATGCCATTTAAACAAGACACAATTATATTAGCATAAAAATATGTTTATTTGTTCAAGCTTTGTAAAATGACATTTCATTGAGCAGAACATTGTAATGCATAATTTAGCTTTTTTTACACCATATAAATATAGATTATTGATAATGACATGTTCTTTATCAATGAGATGCTTTTCAATGAGAAAAAATACAATTTAGCACAATGAACATCTCAATTTTCATTGATTGTCTCATTACACCGAGTTTAAAATGAAATAAGTTGTAGACGCTGTTCAATCACATGGAAATAATTAAGCATTACAACTTACAGAATAAATTACACATGAACTAAACATTGCATTGGAGTGTTTGTGTGTTTCTCTGTGCTGCTGCTCCTTTAAAAGCTCCAAGCATGTATCATTTAAAATACAGCAACTTCATCCCTTCACCATACATTACCAAAACCCAAACTAGTTTACAAATGACAGCTATAAGCAAAATTATAATTGTGCCAAAAGCATCTCTGGGAAGCATCCACACACATTCACACTCATACACTACGGACAATTTAGCCTACTCAATTCACCTGTACCGCATGTCTTTGGACTGTAGGGGAAACCGGAGCACCCGGAGGAAACCCACGCAAATGCAGGGAGAACATGCAAACCACACAGAAACGCCAACTGACCCAGCTGAGGCTCGAACCAGAGACCTTCTTGCTGTGAGGCGACAGCACTACCTATTGCACCACTGCATCGCCGAAATCAAATTTTACAATGTTAATTTTGCTAGCACACATTGTTTGTTTTAAGGTGAACAATTAATTGAAAAAAACTGTTTATTTTGTTCATATTTAATCAAAATCTGTGAGGACAGTCCTTTTCTGATTGGGCGAAATATGCTTAGCCATGCCCCTCTAACCATTAGTTTGCTGTGAGTGAAAGATGAAAGGTGGAGCCCAGAAATAAAGCCTCGCACCTACTCAATATTCAGTTTCAATTTGATATGTCAAACTGACATTTATGTCATCACACTGACATAAAATCTTATGTCTCATAAATCTTAAGTCTCATAAAGACTTATGCGGGTACATTTTTCCTTTACCTCAAATGATTCATTTTTAAAATGTGAGTTCAAATTGAACTTGCGGATTGCTCATTTCCAAGGTCAGGGGTTTGATTCTCAGCGAACTTGCATAATAATGTTGAACATAAATGCAATCAGGGCTTGACGTTAACTTTTTGGATCACCAGCCACTGTGTCTAGTAGTTTTCCAACATTACTAGCCACTCGTCATTTTCACTAGCCACAATTTTCTTGTCGGGAAAATATATTTTATATGCATAAATTTGACTTTGACATGCTCAAATTTAAATAATGATTAATAATTAATTAATATAATTAATAATTTAAATTATTATATTAATATTATTTACTGTCATCATGGCAAAGATAAAATAAATCAGTTATTAGAAATGATTTATTAAAACTATTATGATTAGAAATGTGTTGAAAAAAAAAATCTCTCCGTTAAACATAAATTGAGGAAAACAATTAATAGAGTATGTATTATGTATATATATATATATATATATATATATATATATATATATATCATCACCATTTCACTGTCTGAAATATTAAATTCAAATACATACATGAACCTTTATCTAATTTAAGATGCACTACTTTGCAGAAATGTCCAGAAGATAAAATCTGAACATTGTATAAAAGCCCGGCTCAAAGTTATACCATTTCATTTTACTGACATATTTACAGTCAACGGTTTTTACAGAAGAGATTTGGGAGATCTAAGTTTACCACTGCATAAATCAGAAAATAATCAACAAACAACAACAACAAAAAAAGAATGATCAGCTAAATGTTACATGCACAAACTACACAGTAAAGAAAGTAGATACAATTTATTATTCTGATGTGTGAAAAATCTGCAGAAGTAAAGAAAAAAAATATGTGAATAAATACAACAAAACAAAAACGTAAAAGTGTATTTAGGATGTTTCATCTAGACAAACATGTTATGAAAAGTACCCAAATATCTGAAAAATCTCAAACCAGTGCATGAAAATGAAAATAAAAAGTCTGCAAGTAATGCGTGACATGAAAGAGCCGGAAAGAGTGTGTACAATTAAAGTCAGAATTATTCGCCATCCTGTGAATTTATTATTATTTCAAATATTTCCCAAATGATGTTTATCAGATTCAGGAATTTTTCACAGTATTTCCTATAATATTTTTTCTTCTGCAAAAAGTCTTATTTGTTTTATTTGGCTAGAATAAAAGTAATTTTTAATAGTTTTAAACCCATTTTAAGGTCAATATTATTAGCCCCCTTAAGCAATATTTGAGTTTGATTGTCTACAGAACAAACCACTGTTATACAATGACTTGCCTAATTACCCTAATTAACCTAGTTAAGCCTTTAAGTGTCACTTTAAGCTGTATAGAAGTGTCTTAAAGAATATCTAGTCTAATATTATTTACTGTCATCATGGCAAAGATAAAATAAATCAGTTATTAGAGATGAGTTATTAAAACTATTATGTTCAGAAATGTGCTGAAAAAATATTCAGGAGAGCTAATAATTTTGAACTGTAAATCTGCTGTTGGTGTTGTTACTGGCAGTAGAAGGTCATGACGTTCTGCTGGTTTCCCCGAATTAGCAGGACTGGACAGTGTAAACCGCAACTCAATGTGTCCAACCAGGCCATATAGAGAGAGCTGGGACAATCAGCCTGGGGGACTGGGAGAGACCTGAACACACGCACACACACACTTTCATTAATAATTAACATCTGTGTTTACCCTCCAATTATGAGTCTTATATTTTGTACGTGAATGATTGATGCGGCTCCAATATTATCAGATTGTGCTTTGTTTGTGTATGAATTACATATTGACCAGAAGCAAACAATAGTTAATGGTATGACGGTCAATACTCACACTAGAACCAGAGCGGCGTGTTTGGAATTCCTCCGAATGATTTCGTTCAGACGCACTTTCCTCTCCGACTGCCAAAATATGAAGGAAGCATCATGAGCTTTCAGTGGATGTTGCTAGAAGGGCTACAGCTCCAGCCAGAAGTTAATAAAAATACATTCATCCATTCATTTTCCTTTGGCTTAGTCCCTTTATTTATCAAGGGTCACCACAGCGGAATGAACCACTGACTATTCCAGCATATGTTTTACACAGCAGATGCCCTTCCAGTTGCAACCCAGTACTGGAAACGCCCATGCACTCTTACATTTACACACACAGCCAATTTAGTTAATCAATTCCCCTATAGTGCATGTGTTTGGACTGTGGGGGAAACTGGAGGAAACCCACGCCAACGTGGAGAGAACATGCAAACTCCACACAGAAACAGAAGCAGCGACCTTCTTGCTGTGAGGCAACAGTGTTAACCACTGAGCCAATGTGCCATATATTATTTATTTAATTAACTATTAATTGTATTTTATTAATGTCTACCCCTATCCCAACCCTAAACCGAATGTAAAAACAGTTATTATACAGAGTATTATTCATACTATTTCATAAATTACCCATTAAATTGTATTTTATTAACATTTAATTCCACCCCAACCTGAAAACCAACCCTCACAATAATGTAAAAATATGAATTATTGTTGTACAGTCACAAAAAATGCTATATTGATGTCAGTATCTGCAGCCGTATCCCTTCTAGACTTCACCGCTTTCAGTCAGCCAACAGCAAACGCATGCAGGAGTTCAAATAAAATGTTTATTCCGACTTGAGCTTATGTTTTGCTAATCTTTATTCAGAATCGTTTTGATCTTTCATATAAAACACATGCACTATAGGGGAATCGTCCATAGTTAAATTGTCCATAGTATATGTGTGTGTGAATGAGAGAGTATGGGTGTGATAAATGACTGTATAAAATATGGACGTCGCAAGAGCGCCATTTTCCATTAAATGATGTGAAAGAAAAAACGTCTCGTGACGGGCACAAACTGTCGCAAAAGACTGCTGAAATTGGAGCCTGGGCATGCGCAGAAGGACTTCCTGATGGAGCCAGAGGAGGAGCTGCGGAATCAAGCTTCCAACCAAACGCTTGCACATCAAATCAACCATGCCATCCAAACTTGACCGCCGGTGTCTGCACTATAACAAAGGCTTGCTAATGTATACTTTGCGTTTACATAGGAGCCTGCGTTTGCTGTTTTATCAACACAAATGGTTGTAATAACGTTAACAAAAGTGAGGTTTTATATAATGAAGATTTAATCGCGCCAGCTCCGGGCTGCAGCGCACATTACTTGCGGGCTAACAGCCGCCACATCTGGCCAGATTGACTGAGTGGGTACAGCAGACGGAGTCGGGCAAAGGGGTAAGTCTCCGGCAGGCGAGAGTCTAGCCGAAACTGGCCCGAGTGTATTTTGCTATCTGGGTGGTTAGGAGTGTATCAGCAAACTGATAAAGCCCTGACCTTACCAAATAAACAGGGTTCCACCAGATCCTGTAGGTCTGAAACTATAGTTTACTGCTGAGCAACTCATTTTATCATGGTAAAATAACACAGAAATCGAATAACAACACTTTAGTTTCCTGCCAAAGCTCCAACGTCTGCTTTGAGAAACTGTCAATCACAGCTGTCAATCATGATGACACGCCCAGCATTATATTACTGCTCAAATCATACTCTTTACAGAAATGAAGGTCTGCACCTATATCAGCTGATAACCAGCGCCTTAACTGACCAGAACCATCTTGAGGAACATTTTATTGCAGGTGTAATAATTTTTTTTTTTTCATGTCTCCTTCATTAACACGGAGGAGGCAGGCTTTATGACTTGTGCTGCAGCCAGCCCCCAGGGGGCGATCTAACAGCCGAGACCTTTACTCAAAAGCAGACTTGTGGCACACTTGGTGTTTCCCAGTGATGGGTTGCAGCTGGAAGTGCATCCACTGCATAAAACATATGCTGGATAAGTTGGGGGTTCATTCCGCTGTGGCAACCCCAGAGTAATAAAGGGACTAAGCTGAAAAGAAAATGAATGAATGAATATAAAACACACAGATTTATTTCTCTGGGATTTTAACTGACAAGTAATTGCACCAGTCATTATTTTGTCAAGTACGACGCGATCCTGAATTAACATTTATGTTGATCCTGAAACATCATTTTTGTTGGAAAATGTAATCCATACCTATTCCCTACCCCTAAACCCAACCATAACTGTAAATTATTCCCAAAACCAGACAGGAATAATAATTAACGCTCATGTAGAAGTGCATAAATCTAATCGTAAGCCTAAACTTAACATAAACCATAAACATATCCCTTAATTCTGATTGGCTGATTGGAATGTTGTTCCAGGATCAACATAGATGTTAATCCAGGAATATGTCCTACTTGGTGAAATCAGGTTTGCGGGACCAGTTTGCACATTCTGCCAATGGGGTAAGTAAAATAATCTAGTTTTGTCTGCGCAATAGCCTAGTGGTTAGCGCGCCGACATTGTCACAGTTGTAGGTTTGTGCGCACTTCTGAGTGTCTGTTTGGTCACATGGTTTTGTTTTGGTGTTCCAAATGTGTCTCTTATGTCAGCGTTATGTCACGTGCTATGTAGAGCCCTGCTATCCTGATTAGCCTGCCAGCTGCGACTCGTTATCTAGGCTATATCTGGACAGCGCGTCTCTTGTCAGTTCTGTAATGCTAGGAATAAGTATTAGAAGGATCCAATGTGCAAGTAAAATACTATATTGACATAGTCAATATAGCAAAGAAACTAGGTCCAAACGACAAATAAACAAACAAAAGATATAAGGTAAAAATGGGGATCGGGAAACAGGCAGGAATAGAATTGCAGATCTGGGTATCAGATGGAATCCAGAACAGTCCTGAACACAGACAGAGAGCACATCAAAAAACAACAACGAACTGACACGAGACAAGAGACGCGCTGTCCAGATATAGCCTAGATAACGAGTCGCAGCTGGCAGGCTAATCAGGATAGCAGGGCTCTACATAGGACGTGACATAATACTGACGTAACAGACACACGTGGAACACCAAAACAAAACAAAACCATGTGACCAAACAGACACTCAGAAGTGCGCACAAACCTACAACCGTGACAGACATATGGTGCAGTAAGCACGTCAGGGTGTCCTGAGTTCGAATCTTTCAAGGACATTTTCCTACTCTACCCCCCTCACTCTCTCCACTTTCACGTCCTGTCTCAATACTGTCCTATCTAACAAAGGCAAAAAGGCCAAAAATAAATCTTTAAAAAATAAATAAATAAAATAAGCTAGTTTTTCGTTTTGACATAAGATTATTTTTCTAAATTATTTTGCTTGTTTTAATGAAAAACTCATTTCATTTTGGCATATTATTTCCTAAAACAAGACTATATTTATTGCTTGTCTAGAAAATGCTTCTTGATTTAAGAATTTTTAGATATTTGGACAAGAAACAAGACAAAACAATCTAAGTAAGAAAAGCATTTTTAGTGTGCAGTAAAATCATTTATTTATTTCATTCATTAAATGGCATGTACACATTTTAAAGTGTCTTTAAATTGTTGTACTTATTAAAAATATAAAATTGAACCGCAAAACAACAAAAGCAAAGTCATGAATTGCACATGCTTGGAGATAAAATTATTAGCCATTATCCTGTGAAATTATTATTATTTTTTTTTATATTTCCCAAGTGCTGTTTAACAGACATTTGTCATAGTATTTCCTATAAGTTTTTTTTTTCTTCTAGCGAAAGTCTTATTTGTTTTAGTATGACTGGAATAAGGAAAAAAAATTAATAAAAATGTGTTCGAAAAAAATCTCTGGCCCTGTTTACACTGCCAGTTCAATGTGACCCAATTCAGATTTTTTGCTCGAATGTGACAAAAATCTGATCTGTTCTATGGCCGTGTAAACACAGAAAAAAAACACATGCATTCGAATATTCAGAGATGGGTTTCAGGCCTCCTTCATATGTGGAAATAAATCAGATATCAATTGGATATGTGACAATGCGACTTTCATGTAAACAGGCAGATCAGATTTATTAAGGCATTCCGTTTTGTACGTCTTTAAACTTGTGACAATGTGGTATGTCTTCGCAGTGTAATGACATAGAAGAAAGAGCGTATGTGTAGACGCCTATGCGGTAAACAACAACAACAACAGAGGAAACATTGAGGAGGAAAGTGGTCAGTTGCCACAAGTTGCTCCCACCAGACCTGAGATCTCTCTCATAACCACAAATTGCTCTGAATGGTGGAGGACACCATATATAAACCACAGGCACAAGGTGTGATGACGACCCTTTCCCTCCTCCTCCGCCTCAAAAATATTTTAAAGTTGGGCGAACTTTGCATATTTCGCAGAGCTAAAAGCAAGACAATTTCTTTAATCGTGGCTAGTGTGGCGCAGATGCTAGAACCTGCCTTTATGCATGGGTGAAGTCATAAATTGTATAGTAAGTTTAAACACATGAATCGGATATGGGTCACGATTAAAAGAACATGTAAACAGGCAGGCAAAAAGATATAGGCAACAAATCGGAATTGGGCATCAAGACCTGACAGTGTAAACGGGGCCTCAACAGATTAAGCCAAAACACCACTGGTACATTTTTTGCAGTGTAGGACATTAAGATTAATTCTGATGCTTTCCTAATATTTTGGGAACATTATCAAATGATGATATTTTTGTAAGCAGGTCAAACACACACCTTGAGTCTCAGCGCATCCATCTGTTTGTCCGTGACTTTCCATGGGTTCTCCATTCTCTGCTGCTGCGCCGTCCGCTCGTCCAGCTGTGCGTCATTCAGCCTGAAGGGGGCGACAGTGTCCTCGAAACGCTGCATGCTAATCAAAACAAATATCAATTAGCATGGGAAAACATCAGTGGACTACATCACTTTCTTTGCTGAATGTGCTATATGCGCACAGACTTTAAATGTTCAGTCAGCCAACCCAAGCGCTTCCAGGGAACTCCATTAGAAAATCACCATGTTTAAGATATGATTTCTTGAAAAATCAATGATCTTCACTGCCTGACTTATATACGATATGAAGTCAGTATCCGACCAGACAAGAAGCAATAAATCAAATATTTCCACGCCATGCCTTGAAAATTTGGAATTTTATTTTACCCCAGTGTTTTCAATGGAGTTTCTGTGCTTGTCTGCTGCTACTGACAGTGCTTGTGTTTAGATGGTTTTTCATCTCGTTTTACGCTTAACTAAATAAATGTCCATGTATGTATGTATTTATTTACTTATTTATTTCTGTTACTTCGTCGCCCTCTAGTGTTTTGTTGCTGTCATTGTTCTGGATTAAGTAGATTCCTTCCCACCTGCAGCATTTCAGTGACAGGGAAGTTGAGCGGCCGTCCAGATGCGGAGATGTGCTCCATTCTGTGTTCAGCCTTAGGCCCCGTTTACACTAATGCATAACGCATAAGTTTTACTACGGTTACGCCATCCAGCCACACTACGCCAGAGTTTTCAAGCCCCGAAAACGGAGCATTTTGAAAACGCTGTAGAGGCCATTTTCATTCTAAAATGCTGCTGCTCCGTCTCTGTGTACATGGGGGAAAACGGAGACATCTGAAAGCGGAGGCGTGTCTGCAGACATTCGCTACCTGATTGGGGCTTTTGGATCATTGCGTATCCTTCCCTTATTTGTCAAGCCCATATCACATGACTATAATGCTACCGGAAGACGGCAGAGCAGCCTTCACTGTAAACAACAACATGGACACAGAAATGGGAGCGTTGTTTGCACTATTGTCCGTTTTAGGCGCCATTGTGCAGTTAAACTCTGCCTTTTTTACTACAGCAGCTGCATATATTCGCAAGAGGCAAGCTATTGTTCGAGCACTCGCTAATCGCACGCTTTCATCATTCAACCAGCATTTGTTGACTAACAAAAATCAAATGCCGAGCGAGACACATGCTTCCTGTTTATACTTGGACAAGCGCATGCCCAGAGTGCGCGAATGGTCATGTGATATACGTTTTTGGTGGAGTAGTGTGGACGGAGATATGTTTAGAAACGCTAGATGAAACGCTAGTGTGGATGCGGATCGTTTTTTATCTAAAACGCCGTTTCAAAACGAAAACGCATTAGTGTAAACAGGGCCTTAGTTTATTGTGTTTTCTCCCCCACACTTTGTTAACTTTTGGTTTCTGGTAATAAAACCCCTAGACTGATCCATTTGTGTTTTCCCTCTTTTTGATGTTGCGACCGTGGTTGTAACAAAGTCTTAAGAACAACTAAATGAATGTTTAGTCAAACTCCGCGGACCCGGTGGCGGGTCCGGTGACGTCATCGACTTCCCCTTTAATTTTTAAAGGCCGCGGGTTGTGCAACACCCCGGAAGTGGCTCCGTTTGAGAGTGTAGAAGCTATATTTTATGCACATATGCATCACTTCGGTTTTTATTTTACTGTACAAAAGTTATTTACACTTAAATACACAGTATACTGGATACCCGAGCTGGGTGTTGAACATTGGTTTATTTTCATATCTTATAGTCATTGACTAATTTTAATATAATGTTATGATGCCTAAAATGGAAAGGAGATAAAATAAGTAATGTAAACTCATGTTCCTATAGTTATTATCATCTAAAACTAAGCAGAAGCAAATATGTACTATTTAATATGAATGATCAAACAGTTATTTTCTCAGTATTCAGTTGAATTGCAACAGTTGTGTCAGAATACATGATAGAGATAAAATATTTTTTCCTAGTGTTTGCTGCTCTGTGCTGGTTTCAAGCAGAACTGTCTGGAGTGGCCAAAATCTCTAAATAGATAATCTACAACCTTTCAAAAAAGCATTTTAGAAAAAGAAGTTGGCCAATGTTGAAGTGGTTCATCATAAAACAGAAAACATATCAAGTATTATTTATTACTTTCAGCAGTTTCTTATGTAAATTCAAAGGGTTTTCTATTCAATTACACTGGAATTTTTCATTTATAGCAATGCATTTGGATATATAAGGCTTTCAAAATTTGGTAGGCGGAAAATACATAAAAAAATGGTATAGCACCTCTCATCAGTTGGAATACAATAACTTTTGCATAGATTATGGTAGAGACATTTTTCTTTTTTTCTCTGATTACACACATGTGCAGGAACCACCAAAATTATTTACAGCTACATAGACCACACAGAACCTAAAAGGTACACTTTCAAATTTGAGTTTATAAAAATAAAAGCGCCTCTTTTTTTAGGTGTTTATTATAACACAGACAACATATACAGTTATTTTAGATACTTTCAATAGTGATTTATGAAAATTCAAAGGGTTTTCTTTAAAATGATACCAAATTTTTGCATTTACACCTCTGCATGTGGATTTGGGAAGCTTTTAAATTTGGGTAGGCAAAATCCAGGCGGAAATCCCAAAATAGCACTAGTATTTGTATTTTAATTACATTACAACATTGATTCTGTTAAAGGATCCTTATTAAATTGAAAATAGTCACATAAACCTTTCACCAAAAGTTTACCATTGACTGAAAAACACTTGCTGTGCATGTAGCCCATTGTTATCTACTGCTTGAAATGATTGCGGTTGACCTACTTTTTGGCAAGAGGTTGTCGTTTGCTGTCAGTCATCACAATCACATCATGAACGTCCAGTCGGAAACGCTGGAGCAAAGTCTTCATTCTGAGAACAAGAAGAGGTTTTATTAATAGATCGATTCAATGATAAATAGTCATGAACAAATCACTGAGAGTCGTGAATGTAAAAAATATACAACCATAATCACGATGTAGATACCTAGATGCTTTGAATTGTTTTGATTATATGTATTCAATCGTGTTCATTTATTTTCCTTTGGCTTGGTCCCTGAATTACCAGGGGTCATCACAGCAGAATGAACCACCTTCTGTGATTCATTCATTCATTCATTCATTTTCTTTTCGGCTTAGTCCCTTTATTAAGCCGCCACAACAAAATGAATGAACTTATCCAGTATGTTTTATGCAGCAGATGCCATTCCTGCTGCAACTCATCACTGGGAAACATCCATACGCACTCATTAAATTTTAGTTTACCCAATTCACCTATAGCGCATGTTTTTGGACTTGTGGGGGAAACCGGAGAACCCAGAGGAAACCTACGCCAACATGGGGAGAACATGCAAACACCACACAGAAACACTAACTAACCCAGCTGGGGCTCGAACCAGCGACCTTCTGTGATTTAGACTTTCCTTATTCTAAACTTGATGATTCTAAATATTTAAACAATGAAATGATTTTCCAATGAACAATTAACTTCAATATTAATAAACAGTAATATATTTAATGTTGGGTTAATTTGATGAGATTTTTGAGTTCATACTGACGTTTTGGACTTTTGTTTACTAAAACTCGCAAAAAATGCTCCGTGTCCACACTATCTTTTTTCAATTCTTTCCAAGAAAATCATCATCCACACTAAAATGACTCAAACCACTTTTGATCATGTACTGTGGATGCATGGAGACGTAAGACGATTTTATTTGTCATATCCATCTGTCGTTTATTTACTTTACATCTCTTTGAAACATTGCAACAAAATGTCTTAACTGTGGTCTAACCAACAGCTTGTAAACATTCCCTGTGCTTTGAAGAGAGGCAGTATGAAGCATCTACAAACTGACATTTATCCTTAATAAAGCTGTTAAAATGGACAGCATCTATTTCTGCTTTGGACAGTGTTTTCAAAACGCTATATTTTCTAAAAAAGCAATCTCAGTGTGGACGTAAGGCCAAAACGGAGATAAAAATATGCATTTTTAAATGAAAATGTATTGGTGTGGACACGGCCTGAATCTCTAGAGCAGTGGTCTCAAACTCAATTCCAGAAGGGCCACAGCTCTGCATAGTTTAGCTCCAACCACCTCAAACTCACATCTGCTTAATAGTCTCTAGTAGACTTAAACACCTTAATTAGTTGGATCACCTGTGCTTGATTAGGGTTGGAGCAAAACTGTGCAGAGCTGCGGCTCTCCAGGAATCCAGTTTGAGATCTGTGCTCTATATCAGGGGTGTCCAAACTCGGTCCTGGAGGGCCGGTGTCCTGCATAGTTTAGATCCAACTTCCTTCAACACACCTCCTAGGAAGTCTCTAGTATACTTAGAACAGAGGTGTCCACACTCGGTCCCGTATACTAGAAACTTCCAGGCAGGTGTGTTGAAGCAAGTTGGAGCTAAAGTCAGCAGGATACCGGCCCTCCATGACCGACTTTGGACAACCCTGACCTAGAAAGAGCTTGATTAGCTGGTTCAGGTCTGTTTAATTGGGGTTGGAACTAAAATATGCAGGACACAGGCCCTCCAGGACCGAGTTTGGACACCCCTGCTCTAGAGAATATAAGTGTATTTTTTCAGATGATTGAAGCTTTGCATTAAAAAAATGCTTTATTCCAATGATTCTGATGATTCAAGTGCTGATTATTTCGAGAGGAGCACATGTTTTGATTGATCTCGGCTGGTCTACCATCCGTAATCAGCAATAACCCAATTAAATTGATCCAAGCCTACAATAAATAGACCGATTTTACCCTACTGCATTATCTTTGTTTTGGAAGAATCCCCCCCTTCTACCTCATCTTCTCATTTTCCTCCTTTACCAGGGGAAGCTCTCAAAACCTGATCTCGGACCCCTTTATAAGCTAATTAACCAGATGGGAGTTGTTCAATTATCTCTGAGCTCAGGGTTCTCTCCCGGGACAGCGTGCCAAACCTGCTAATAGCATCAAGCAATATCTAAGTGTGAACTCTTGAAATGGCCCTTAATGATTCCAGTGATTCAGATCATTCATGATTCTGCTGATTCCGGGAGATGTTTACATTGTATGAGAATAAATGTGACGACTGAGATCATACAAGTGGTGGTAATCTAGTGTTAAAAATTTATAAGGGATCAACTCCACTAATATATTCAAATGTGGATGATTCGGATGACTGTAATGAATCTCGAGTCGTACTCTTTGCGCTCGTCCTCCATAGTTTTCTGTTCTCCAACAATAAACACTCTGACTTTGCTCCGTCTCCAGCGTTTTCTTCTAGTCAACAGATACGGCACCAACAGAGTCAAACCTGAGCCAGATAAAGAGATTGAGCTTTAATTAACAGTTTAGTGTTAACTAAAGGTTATCAAACCTTAAATTATGGCAACTGACATTGTAATGATTAAAATATCTGACCTCCATCATCAGAGATCCAGTACACGTCAATGGTCTTCTTTCCTTGTTTGGTCTGAAACACTGTTTTGATCTGATCATTCGCAATGTTCTTTGTGTTGTCCACGTCTACAGGAATTAACAGGACAGTGAAGTGAGATAAGGAATGGTACATTTACAGAATCAATGGTTTTGTGTGGTTTGTTCACCTGAATCTGAGTCTGAATTCTGCTCATCAAACTCGATAGGTTCATCCGGCTCAAAGGCTGGATTGACTGTCAGAAACACAGGGCGTTTAACACAGTATTTCACATGTAGCAAACTGAAACACACACACCATTTTCCATTACAAATTAGAAGTAATCTTTAGTGATGGGGTTTCGATAAAAAAATAAAAAAATAAATAAATATTGGCTTTCTATTATCCATCGTTTCATGAGTCACAAACTCATCATTTCTCAATAAGTCATTACAAAATCATGGCAACAGATAATAGGTTTACTCATATCACAAACAATGGATTAATAATTTCACCAAAGGAGTTGTTAGGGCATTATACAAGCATTCAATGTCAAGGCGTGCTGACTACATTCAAGATTGACCATGTATGGAAAGCTGTGGCCGATGACTTTAATATACTTCCATTTTGGCCAGCGGAGGTCAAACAGGCACAGCTTTCCAATATTCTTTTTTAGTGTTCAGAGAAGAAACACATGGAACCAATCGAGGGCAAATAAACAGTGAGTAATCTTTAATTTTTGGTGGCATATGCATGAATGAACGTCAAATAAAGGCCACATTGACTACTGGACCAAGATTATATTAAAGTGCCAGATAATAAAAATCTAGATACAGTTAAAGTCAGAATTATTAGCCCCCCCTTTGAATTTGTTTTCCTTTATTAAATATTTCCCAAATTATGTTTAACAGAGCAAGGAAACTTTCACAGTATGTCTGATAATATTTTTTCTTCTGGAGAAAGTCTTCATTGTTTTATTTCGGCTACAATGAAAGCAGTTTTTATTTTTTTTAAACCATTTTAGGGACAAAATTATTAGCCCCTTTAAGCTATTTTTTTCAATAGTCTACAAAACAAAACACTGTTATACAATATCTTGCCTAATCACCCTAACCTGCCTAATTAACCTAATTAAGCCTTTAAATGTCACAGCTGAATACTAGTGTCTTGAAAAATATCTAGTCAAATATTATTTACTGTCATCATGGCAAAGATAAAATAAATCAGTTATTAGAAATGAGTTATTAAAACTATTATGATTAGCAATGTGTTGAAAAAATCTCTCTGTTAAACAACAATTGGAAAAAAAATAAACAAGGGGGATAATAATTCAGGGGGGCTAATAATTCTGACTTCAACTGTATATCTAGGCATAGCTGATTAATACAGATACATGGAAATGACATACTGTAAGCCCTGTTCCCATGTAAATCCAGTGACTGTAAAATTATGATGAAAATTTGGCCAATTCAAAACAAAACAGAAATTATGCACCTGGAATAGTTAATATACACACTCCAGGCTTTGTTTGACTGGTCATAACTTTTCTTAGTGAGATTGCAACAATGATAATTTTCCTCTTGTTTTTAAGATGATCCAAGTTTGTAATAAACACACTATTGATGTGGGACTCTTATTTTAAAAAATGGATAGCCTTTTAGGAAGACTACAGAGAGTTCACAGCTCATCATAATGCAAAATGCAGGATATACGGATTAAATATATTCAGTGAAACCCTGAAGAGGCATAAGGTCTGTTTAAATGCAATTTGATGTGCATGTTTGTAATGAGGCAACAAACACACATAAACTAGTTTAAGTTTTTAATGCATCAACTCTTATCACTCGACTCTTACTTCTCTTTAGTGAAAGGAAAAAAGAATTGTAATTTATTAAGTTTTTGCAAAATGGAAACCTTTACTTTAGGTGTATTTTCAATTTGCATTTTCAATTTTAAGGGCAATAGAAATGTCCTGTGTACTGATAAACACAATGTACCTTCAGTCTGTAATTCATCTCGGATGTCCAGTCCATCCATCATGCGGAGGACACACACGCCGTGGTTGGAGTCGAAAGAATCACTGATAAAAAAAATAAAAAAAGAAATATACTTAATTTTAGTTTCTAACAAAGTGAATCTGAAGGAAAACATTTCAAACTATAAAGAAAACTGAGACTTAAAATTTCACATTTTCCCTCCAAATTTATTATTTTCCCTCTAAATATGCAAATTCAATGCAGATTAGCTATAAAAAAAGAATTCATTTTATGAATGAAAACACGCATACAATAAATACAATGTTGTATAAACATCTTTACAACAGTATTAAACACTTTTTTGCTGTAAAATAAAGAGGATCACACATTTATGTAAATTTTCATATGTACACAAATTTAAACCACTAAATTCTTCTAATCTTTATACTTTATAAATTTCAATACTTATAACACTTTATAACTTATAATATTTCTATGTTTTTTTAGAGTTTGGATTTGTTTAATGACATGTTTGACAGTTTTCTAATAATTCAGATGACTACCCTCATTCTGGTGTTTCTAATGACACATTTTAACATTTCCCTCCAATTTTTTTAAAGTTTCCCGCCAAATCTCCCTGTCAGTTTTTATTGTCGATGAAGATTTTATTATTTAGATTAGAGTTAATATAAATTAGATTTTAAATTTTTAAACACTTTTAAGGTCGGCGTCAATAGCCTAAGAGTTCTCCTATGCTCACGGCGACCCGAATTCGATTCCCGGCTCAAGGTCCTATGCTGACCCTTCCCCTCTCTCTGCTCCCAATACTTTCCTGTTTGTCCTCCACTTTCCTATCCCAATAAAAAAGGTGAAAAACCTTAAAAAAATAGTTATAAACACTTTTAAGGGGTATTAATTCTTCTCACAGAGGGTTTGTTTAGTTTTAGCATTACTGGTTAAATGTGCTTCATTTATTTTCAGCTCAATATAATGTGTTGTTTCTTTCAGGACAGGACTGTGAGTTATACTCAGAGTCACCTACTATATAGTGTTGATGTAGTCCTCGATGTCCTGACTGTTGCTCTCCTGCCAGTTCATTTTGAATCCCATTACCAGTATATTTGGTCTCAGCTTTCCCAAACCAGAGGCCTTACAAAAGAGAAAAACAAGTATGAAAACCGGAAGAAAAATATAAATATTGAAATTCAGGGTTCCCACTCTAAGCCACATGTCATATTTCGACTTTATTCTCGTAATATTACAACTTTAATCTTGTATCACAACGACTTTATTCTTGTAATATTTCAACTTAATTCTCGTAACTTTTTGACTTTATTCTCGTAATATTTAGACTTTATTATCATAATATTTCGACTTTATTTTGCAATATTAAGACTTTAATCTCAAAATATTTTGACTATTCTTGTAATATATTGTAATATTTCTACTTTACTCTTGTAATATTTCAACTTTATTCTCGAAACAATTCGACTTTATTCTCATAATTTTTACTTTATTCTCAAAATATTTTGACTTCATTCTTATAATTTTGACTTTATTCTCGAAACATTTCCACTTTATTCTCATAGTTTTAACTTTATTCTCATAATATATCTAATAACTTCGAAATTACGAAAATAAAGTAAAAATTACAAGAATAAAGTCAAAATTATGAGAATGGAGTCAAAATATTTTGAGAATAAAGTTAAAATTACAACTTTATTCAACTTTATTATTTTAAATTCGGCTTTATTCTTGTAATTCCAACTTTATTCTCTATCTCGACTTTACTCTTGTAATATCTTGACTTTATTCTCGTTATATTTTGACTTTATTCTCGTAATATATAGACTTTTTTTCTGAAATGTTTTTACTTCATTCTCTACATTTTGACTTTATTTTCTTAATATTTCGACTTTATTCTCGAAACGTTTCAACTTTATTTTCATAATTTTGACCTATTCTCGTAATATTTCAAGCTTATGTTTATAATTTCGACTTTATTCTCGTAATATTTCAACCCTATGTTCATAATTTCGACTTTATTCTCGTAATATTTCGACTTTATTCTCAAAACATTTCGACTTTATTCTCGTAATATTTCAACTTTTTTCTCATATTTCGACTTTGTTCTCATAATATTTTGACTTTGTTCTCATAATTAAAATTTTATGTCAACTTTATTTTTATAATTTCGACTTTATTCTCATAATATTTAGACTTTTTTTCATATTATTTCGACTTTATTCTCATTATTTCGACTTCATTCTCATATTATTTCGACTTTATTTTCATAACATTTCTATTTTATTTTCATAGTTTCGACTTTATTCTCATAATATTT